>VZUA01027514.1:0-24362 GCA_013401035.1 Horornis vulcanius
GGTTTTTTTTCAGAATACTGGCAAGGAGACAACTCCTCCACCATATCTCCTCTTTGGTACCTGTCAAGTCCTTGCTTTTGAATTTGGAAGTAAATGAGGACTTTTTAACAATGTACTTTTTCTCTTATCTCATTCTCAGACTGAGTTCTACACCAATTTAACAGATGCTTTTCTACTAACATCAAATTAATTCAAAAGCCTGCAATTCAAATTCTCAAAACTTGTCCAAGTTGTAAACAGCTTAAAACAGATCTCACAATAGAAGTTCTGAGCTGTTCTAAGCTGGGATGCTGGCTCCACATACAATTATTGAATTAAAATTCAGGCTTCACTATAGACATTAAAGCTTCCCTGAATCCTAAAGCTTAAATAGTTTAGTTTTGGAGATGTTTGCAAGTATTGAAAGTTTTCTGAAGTCTTTGACTCTGGAGACCATTTTTCACTAGTAACAAAAACAGGACCAGTGTCTAAAATTTTTCAGAATTTGGTTGTCAACACCATCATTCAAAGTTAATTCATTTTCAAATGTAATTCAGAGGCTTTTTCACAGGCAGGACAAGACCAGCAGTTCAGTTCAGGGTGCATGTACTTGAGATGTCTGAGGAAACAGCTGCTGAAAGAAGATATTTGCCATTAAACCTGGGGTTCAGCAGGAGTTATTCTGCAGTTAATAGAGAGCAGACCTCCAGTTCTGCAGTCTATTTGCACTGCCATTACCTGCCTCTATTTATCATTCCTCCACAGGCTGAAAATTCCTGAATCTGCAGAGCTGCTACAGCCTTGGGGACAAATGGATTCAGATAGGGGTTGGGAGCTCATCTGGCCATGGAAAACCAATTAGCAGTAGGGCTTTGCTGGTATTGTTCTGTGGTCAGCAGAAGACCTTTCCCACAATGAGCTTTGCAGCACACAGCTCCTTCAGGGAACAGCAGGAAGGAAACTTTCTTCATCTGCCGGAAGGATCCTGCTTGCAGCGGGCTGGGGAAGTTTGCACTTAAAGCAGGTGGGCTAATTGAGTGTAATGAGATGGTGGCCTGAGGATGCAGTGCAGCCCACAGAGATGTTCTGTGTCATTCTGTGTTAAATCCTTCCAGGAACCTGGAGCTTCCTCTGGGCTGCAAAGCCCAGCTGATGATCTCTGTACAAAGACCTGTTAAAGCATCAGAGCTGTTTCTATTTCCTCAGCTTTCCTGTGATGTAACCCTGGGCTGGCTGCTCTCTCCTGCTGTGTCCTTCACATCCCACTTCTGCCTTTTTTACGTGACCACTCAAAGCCATTTTGGTGTCCACATTATGGAAAATGGAGAATGTCTGGCAAAAGGGAAAAGCTCTGTTCTTCCACATCTCTGCTTATGCAGAGCCTGACAAATTACTTCTGCAGAGAAAAAAAATCGATGCACAGTTCCTGCCATCCCTCTCTGAAAAGCCCTTCACAGTTGTGAGCACCAAAAAAAAAAATAAAATAAAAATTAAAAGGATCTTTTGCAGCTGTGGGGAACATTGGTGCTATTTTATTTCCTCTCCACTCATGGCATCAGAGTATTGATGGCCATGTGGCTGAAGAGCCCACTCTACCAGAGGAGCCTCCTTACCTAAGAAAGTCTAGGTCTGAAGAGAACCCTGAAGTATCTTCAGAGAAGTATAACCCTTGATGACAACAGGCTGATTCCTAGAACATCGACATCTGGATTATAGATACATTTTTCTGCACTTTTTTCAGAGTAAAGTTACTTAAATTTGGGGAAGTGTTTTGTAAAGGAGAAAATTAACAAGGTGGTATCAGCTAGCCATCACAACATCAACCATGTTTTTTTAAGGTTGATTAGAATCTTGTTAAAAGTCATAAATAATTAAAAACTCAGAGCCAGGATTCTGTAGATTTCAGAATCTATGGAAGCAGAGCACCACATTGCTCAGCTGGCCAGTCAATATTGCTTAAACATTTACAATTGTCACCAAAATGCCCTTCCCTGCCTCTTGCTGGAGCCTAAGGTAGAGATGTAAGATCTACAGATCTGACAGGAAAATAAGATTTTCAAGAGATTTCAACAGAGGTCTTTTCTCATGGCTATTCCTTTCTCTTTTCTAAATGCATGGTTTTAGTCCATTTGTCCTATCTGAAATATTCCTGCTTGACTGACCTACCTTGGAATGCACTTTTTTAATCCAAGTAATGATGCGCAAGTATCTTATTCAAGAAATATTACTGCTAATGTGAGGAAGGGTTAACTGGAAAGAAACCAAAGAGGCATCAGAACCCCTCAGGTTCTTCTGCTCCCCGGCAAGGATGGCGCCTCTGCACGAGCTGGAAGCTGCAAACAGCTGCTCAATCCTGATATCATGTGCTGCTGCAAATGACTGGGAAAAAGGCATTTCTCCCTCAGCAAGAGAAAGAAATCTTGCAGTTGGCATTTTATTTTGTTGTGGTTTGGAGCAAAATAATTCTGTAAGAAAGAGCTGGTGGCACAGAAAATGGGAAAGGAATTAGGTGTGGGAGCAGCAGAAAACTTTGATTTATTGTGCACATTTCAACTTAGAACCATGGTAGTGAAAGTAGATAGGAAGATAATTTTTTGCAAATATATTCTGTCCTCATAAAACCAGAACTTTCAGTTTGCTTTGTGACTTGTATGTCCACCCTAGCAACTATGATCCTTAACCCCGGGTAGGGGGTTAAGGAATGAATGAGATGGTGGCAAGAATTCTTCCAGACATGGCCAACTAAGCACAATTTAAATATTAGATAAATTCATTCTGTGACTACGAATACAAGGACAGTCTTGCTGTTCAATACTATTTGTATTTACAGGGAAGGGAGACTGCAGGTTATGGCTCTTTTCCTCTTCCCTCCCCTGACTGCAGCCTCAGCACTGCAGCCCTGTGTGCTTGGTGCCCACATCTCCACAGGCACACTCACATTGAGTGGTTTTTCATCTGTTTTACAGTGATGGCTGGTGTGATTAGTCTCAGCCTTAGTCCTCCTTGTCACAGCAACTGAACTCCCAGAGATGGCCAGTAAGGTCTGTCAGTGTGGAAAAAACAAAACATCAGGGTTTCAGTGTGAAACTGGGCTCACACACCAGGCTGCAGGTTGGCAGGAGCTGGAGTTGTTCCCATTCTTTTAAGGAGCTTTTAGGTCACATTACAGCCACAGCTTCCATTTGGTGAGCCAACGGTCACCATGTAAAAGCTTTATAAACACAATACTTTACCAGTGTCCCAAGAAGACAAATTAAATAAATTAACTCAAAAAATGCCCCCCCAAGCCTGAAATTTCACAATTAATTCCTACCCATATTCTGACTGGTTTGGGCTGCCATCCTCATCTTCATCTTTTGCACAGAGTGCTGCCATGCTGCTCTGCTTCCTTCCAGGTAAGAACCTTGAATGAAATGAGATGTAAAAGTTCATGGGATAGATAACTGCAGCTGAAGAGCTGTTCATCCCAGATGTCCCCTCTCCCACCAGAAACTGAAGTCATGGGCTAGCAAAATGCACCAGGAGGAATCAGATCACAAACAGCCTCTCACAGTGAAAACCTCTGAGGAAATGAAACTGCTCCTTCACCCTCCTGACCACCCAGCTGATGTGCTCTGCCTGGGAAAAGCAGAGTTCCTAAGAGCTGCTGAGAGGTGGGGCATCAGTGACTTCCACCAGCTTCAGAGGACATTCACAGAAACAAATTCTTGTTCTGTCTAAGAGGAGATGCCAGTCAAATGCACAGATGGCATTGTCCTTATGGCAAACCAAGAGGTCCACTGGGCATCCCTCCTCAGAAGCCTCATCCCTCTGTACTCAGCATGGTTATCCTGCTGTTCTCTGCATTCCTCACTTACCGTTTCCCTGGTTCCAGAGGTTGCTGCTGTTTGATCTGTTTTATCTCAGATGTGGCTTTGATGTATTTTAGAGCAAACAGAAGTACAGAAGAGGCCAGAGGATAACTAAGATTGGGCAAGCCCAGAGGAACTTGGCTGTATTTGATAACTGCTCAAACTATTTATTTTGGATTCCAAAAAAAGCCCCAGATTGAGTTCAGAGACCTTTGCCCTGTATTTTAAACCAGGAATATTTTCTTCCAAATAATCAATTTTTCCTTTTGTCATTGAGGAAATATGTTATCCTATCTACAAAGAGGCTTGCAGACTGATGCTAAAATGTGCTTTATCTGAAAAAAATAGACTTTATTTCTTTTCTTTTCTATATTAAGTCTTCCTGCTGAAACATTCATCTTGGATTTTTCCCCTCTCTCCAGTTATTTTCTTCCTTTTTCCTTCCCCTTTCTCTTCCACCTCCCTTCACACATACCAAACAATGTGCAAGCTCTGTAACGAACATGAGCAGAATTCCACTCAAGGATGGTTGTCTGGGTGTGTGGTTATCTGAAAAAAAATCCCCTTTCTCCTAGCAAAATAGAGAAGACATGTTATCATCATTATCAGGAAAAACATAAGACATGCTCACTTTCACAACTTGTAGTAGAAGGGTAAAAATGGGTGCAGGGTTTTTTGATATGGTCTCAGTTGAAATATTTACTTTTTAACCTAAGCACAGATTAATTTTAGCTGCTTTAGAGTTTAGAGCTCCTCTCTTTGCTACCTACTTGGAGAGTTAGGACAATACAATATAGTGAGGAGAGTTAAAAAAGGGAAAAAAGTTAATCTCTTTAAAACAAAAAAAAATTACCAACTTTTCAGACTACAGAGAAATCCCCTTTGAGACCCTGAGGTTAGTGATTCACAGGATCCAGCACATGTGAGGAGCCCTGTTTGGTATCACTCTGATAAAAAACCTGACCTTTCTCTTCCCCCTGCTGCAAGGTGAGGAGCTGCTCCCTGACAGCTGCACACCAAAGAACAGAAAACCCCTGAGAGCACAGCAGCAGCAGAGGCACAGAGCAGCTGACGTAGCCATAAATCCACAGCAGATTTACAGCACCTCTTTTGTTGGTGGATACCCTCTGCTCATCCTGGTCCTACAGGTATGTTCCTGGCAGATGGAGATGAGCAAGAAATCACCCAAACCTCCAGGTTATCCATCTTCACTTGCTTAGGTGCACAAGGACATCTGAGCAAGTTAAGATGAATTACCTGAAGGTTTGAAGTGAAAGCATATTAGTTAAACTGCACTAAACTCCCGTGAAGATGCTCTTATTTTCTGCCTCCTGTAATCAGTTTAAATGATATATTAAGAAGCATCGCTACTAATTAATCTGCAAATTATGTGACCTGGAAATCAAAGCCACTTCATGTTCTTGGATATGAAGATATTAATCTGAATTTAATAAATTTATTTCTTTTAAAGCTTTCATTTATTCCCATTTCAGCATTGCTGCTTCAAAGCTGTATCTCTGAAGTGTGATGCATCCAAACAATTTCACAGTGCTCCTGCATTTTGGTTATTGGAATAAGTTTAAGAAGAAGGGGGAATAATAAAGAACTTAAAGATGTGTTTAGCAACACAGTCAAAGGATTTGCTTGTTGAAAGTTGGGCACACCTGAGTGCAACAGACAAAATGTCCACAGAAATTATTGGACCAGATGTACTTATCTGAACAATTGTGGGTTTTTTTGGATCAAGTGGGTTTATTCCACTGCTTATCTACCATGTGGAGAGAGTTGATAATGCTGGTGCAAAGCATGGTTGAAAGCTTCTGCTCTGCAAATTTCTGCCTTCTGTCCCACTAAAGAGTCCCAGTTGTGACCAGCAGAAGCAGTAATCACCCTGTTCCAGGGCTGGAACATGATCCTTGTCAATGAACTGTGACACTTCTGGGGGTTCCACATGTGGGAACACTTCAACTCTGCCAGACCATGCACTGGAGACAACAGAAAATCCATCCCCAGAACGGAGATCAGGAACATGTGGAGAGAAACATCAAATTGAGAATGGCCCTCAGGGAGTCCTGTTATCTTCCTGTTTGTCCTCAGCAGTTTGAGAAGGTGCCAAATCTATATCTTTCATAATGTTTTGAAAATAAAACTAGGAGAATAATGGAAAACTTCAGAAACTATTTGCTTGGGTATTTAAATGAGCTCAGTCTAACTATATCCACCCTCTCATCTGTTAGCTCTCTGCAAACACTCTAACAATGAGTTTTACTGGCAGGGTTGTTTGTAGAGAGCTAATTTCAGAGTGGCACACATATTTGCAAATATCCACTTGTAAGTTTGCTTATGCATGTATCTGTCATAGAAATATTTGCATATTCATCCAAATAAGGAGTTAGGAAAATACTGTGCGACTTGCATGTCCAGCCAAAGCTAATGAACCCGAGGCTCATTGTTAGTAAAGGATTTTAACATCATATAGAAATCTGTGCTGAATAAAAATGAATATGATTCATTTCAAGCATATTAAATGTGCTGTTGAAGGCAGTTTGCAGGGAAGGGTCACTCAGCTGTTGGAGGCTGCCTGTCCCCTCCAGTCAAGTGCCTGGGGTACTGGGGATATTTGGGTCTGTCATCAGTTATTCTGCAAGCAGCAAGGCTGAACACTGGACACGTGGTTGGTTGTCGATTATTCCCCTGATGCTTCTCAAAAAGGAATAATTTTAACAGATTTAAGAAGGGGAAGGGAGGGGGAACAGTGACTAATAATTTGAATGGAATGGATTGTCAGTGTTTATTTACATGAGAGATTGGATATGGAATTCTGCCACTATCTCTGATGGTGCTTGGGCTGTGACACTGCAGAGAACCATCCATAAACCTCTTCATTTAGTGAGCATGAAGCATCCATCGTTCTGATTAATTGTGATGGGAAAGAGGGGCATGAAAGTCAATGGCTGAACTCCCTTTCCACTCAGGATTCTCTCAGCGTCAACTCTGGGCTGTGGGACCAAAATGGATAAAATGGTTTAGTCCTCATGATCTTGCTTATATTATTTTAAATAATCAAGGAACTCGAAAGCATGGGAGAAATTTGAGGAAGAGGGATATTACTTGATGTACTGCAGGACCAAAAATGTGAGCGAATGTAATAGTATTCTAATAGACTGAAAAAGACTATATAAATACATGAAAATTTAACATGTAAGTACATGTAAGTGACTGTTACATGCAACAGATGGGTGTAACTTACTCTGAGTGTCAGAATAAGAAAGTTTGTGATCTTCAAAACTGCCAGAAGGAAGAAGAAGGGCAAAGTGAAGGCTCACTCTTTCTCCTTTTCTTAATTTCAGTCAATCAGATTGTCCTCTTATGTCTTGGAGAAGTCGATGGCACAGCTGGAGGCACTCCTCTCTGGTCCCCTATTTGTAAATACAGGATTAAATACTGCCATTACACTAAGAGAATAGCATTATTCAATTGTATGACTTCCTTAGCCANACGTGTTCCTGTTAGAAAATTCTGTTTTAATGGAATTGTACATTTGTGTGCATTTGTGTTGATTTTTGTCTGATTTTCCAAGGGAAAAATAAAGAGCTTTAGCACTTCAACAATGTCAAAATATTCAATTTGATTTCATATGAATATTTCGATCTTTGGGAATTTGAAATGACATTTCCTTTTGCAAATACATTATATATTATCAATCAGGAGATAATTATAACACTAAATAAAAATCCAAGAGACGGTTTAATTTTTGCTGCAAGAGAACATTTTGATAGCCCCATAGCAATATTTTTTCTCCAATTTCAGGGAAAGTTCTAAAGTTTTCATTTTCCCGAGATTGTCAAAGTTCTGCTGAGATGATGCAACATTCCTCAGCAATACACAGCTTATTGAATGTGAATGATGCAGCTCAGGTGCAAGACAAGCCAGGTTCACACACATGTCAATACCAGGTACCCATGACAAAGAGCAGCAGCACCAGCTTGTGCCCCAGAATTTGGGCTTTGAAAGGCTGCAGGTGTTTCAGTGACTCATGGAAGGATACCAGCATTTGATTCCAGACCTGCTGAGGTACAACTGTGTCCTTATTCAGAGGAAGAGACTCTGGAGCCACTGGAGCTTTGTGAAACTTTTCTTCCCATCCTTTGCCCTGCTGCCTCTGAGGCTTTGCCACTGTAATTAGCAGAGGAGCAGCCCCTGGGTCTCTGCAGACCGTGCTGCTTTCACAGCAATCAGTTCTGCAGCGTGCTGTGTCTGAAACTAAACTTCCTCAGATCAGATGCATCTTCTGTACTGCACGAATTTTAACTTGAAGGGGAGTTTATCCTAAGAAGAGAACAGTTGAAGTATGCCCTGGGTTGGTTAAATTTGTGGTCTGGTTCTGCTCCACAAGGTGAGAGTCACTGCTCTGAACTGTATTACTGTACTAGTCACAGCTGAAGTATTTGTTCCTGCAACTATTCTTAAATAAATCTCTATGTTGTGGCAGAGCAGAGAATGCCAGACAGCTAAAATCATTATTTTATCAGTTGGCAAAAGCACAAAGTTGAAAGGCAATGAATCCAAAATGATCTTTTTTTAAAATCTAAATTAATTTTTCGAGTAATTTGGGGTCTTCGTTTATTCAGTAGTGATTCAGTACATAAATAGTGTGTATGTGTGTATGTATCAGCTAGAAATTGGAAAAGAACCAGCAATAACATGTTCCTTATAACCCACCCAAAATTTTAAGGCTCCTAAACATTAGTGCAATGTCCATTCTGATACCCATGGTAACGTCTAAATCTGAATGCTGATCCTCAGCAGCAGATCTGGGGGCATTCTATTGCAGAAGGCAGACACAAATTCAGGATGAGCACAATGGACCATTTCCTGTTCTCTCTGCCAAAGATCATTGCAAAAAAACCTCTGGAGCTCACTCTGTGTGGGACCACACGTGTGTGTGCATGGGGAGAGATGGCAGAGAGTTCAGAATCCACCAGACTCAGCAATCCTCAGTATTAACTATGTCTAATTGGAAACAATTCATTCATCTTTGATCTTAATAGCTTTTTGAAGGTAGCAGCCCAAATGCCTACTGTCAGAGCATGGGCTTTAGGTCCAGGATTGAGCAGGATAAATCTGTGTCTCAGCAGCCTTTGATTTTTAATGTTTCTCACTTAATAGAAGCCCCCCCATCCACCCACTTCCTTGTCCTGCTCTAGCCCCAGTGTTCCTTTTGAATCCCAGCAACTTAAGAATAATGAAAGCTGCAAGGAAGAGGGTATGGAGAATGTGTATTTTTAATTAAAAGTGTCCATAAGCATTAGAATCTTCTTTTTTTAAAAAGAAAAAAAAAAAGTCCTAGAGCTATAATTCTGAGATCGGTGTAGTAAGGGAAAGGCAAAATCTCAAATATTTAAATATTCTCTTCTCATTTTCCTCATTCTAATAATAGTTAAGTGTACTGAAAGTCTACAGGGATGTCCATCTGCAAAACGAATTATGCAGCCTCCCCGTGGAAACTTATTATTTAGAAAATCTGGATTCAACTGCTCATCTGTTTTCTTAGACATTATTACAAGTAAACTCAGCTGGATTCATCACTGTGTTGGAACTGATGGGATGTGCCTGATTGCAGCATCTTCCATGTGGGATTGGAAGTTTGGGTTCAGCTTACCCACCCGTAGAGACTTTCTTTTTTCTTGCTGCAAGATACATCAGGAATGACTTGAAAAGCAAACACAAAACAGTAACAACAACTATAAAATCCCTCTGAAATCAGACACTTTGATCTAAGTGCCTAGACTGTTAAGAAGATAATCTCCTAGAACAAAGGGAACAAAAGAAATCCTTATGAAATGAAATGCTTGTTTTCCAGAAATGACAAAGGGAGGGAGGACTGATCTCTCAGCTGCTAGCAAGGACATCTTTACTCCTGGGGAAATGCTAATTGTCCTCAAGGTCTCTGTAACTCTTTGCACCACGATGTGTGTTTAGAAATTTCAGTTCAGTAGGTGACTCTTGGTAAACTTGTGTTCTCTACAGAGATCTCATGATTAAGGCAGGTTTCTAATATTTCATCCTTTCAATGCCATTGCCATCAGCAGACTCTTGCTCCCTTGGGCCAAAAGAATCCCCCAATTTCTAAGCACAATAAAATTCAGCTGTTAGTTTGTCACACTGCCCTGTCAATAGTTGTTACCATTTTCGACGGGCTGTTTAAGAATTATAATTCCACATTATTATGCTGTAATTAAAAAGGAAGAACCTTGTTTCGTGGTTTTTTTTGGGGGGAGAAGACAGTATCAGAATTTGTGGCTGGTGGTAAAGAAATGTTTTCTGAGAAATGGGAAAAAATAAAATCTATCTTCAGGGTAAGGAAACTGATTATTTTGCAGAGTTTAATGTTATTTTACTGAGTTTAATACTATTTTACCCAAGCAATAAAATGACAAATGATGAATGCATTGCTCCCATCTCTGCCCTCTCATTTCAAACTCCTTTCTTAGTCCTTCTGACAGAATTAAAGACTGATGCTCTGAAAGAACGTTGGTTTTAGCACCTCCTAGTATTTGGTCTTTACTACCTAAAATGGACATCTGGGAGCCTGGAGCACAGGAATAGGAATGCATTTCACAAAACACTCATAGATGCCTTAAACCAGGCTAAAAAGGGAAGTTGCTGATAGCAACAGGAAATATAATAGAATCCAGTTTAATATATCACCTTTCAAATTCTGGATATCCCAAAGAGCTTTACAAAGTAATAAGTTAGGAAAAGGTAGCAGTGGCATAGCAACTCCATAAATAAATACTGTGGCTATTATTCAGTTTAGCAATAACTCATGCTTTTTAGACATTAAGAGCTAGATTTAGCCTAGTTATCCACCAGCCAACATCCAGGCCTGGGGTCTCTCAGGGAGAATTTCAAGCCTCAGAAGACACATGCACTAAATAAAGAAATTGCAATTTCCAGAAAGAATATAATCCAAAGAATTACTGGAGTTGGTGAAAAAAAAAATGAGTAGTCTCATATTTGCACCAACTCATGGTTTTGAGAAACAAATGAGATCTCTGAGGATAATTGGAACTGAAAGATTACATGTGCCTGTGAACAGATGGCACCTTGTGGAAGCAGTTACCTCACTGGTCCTTAATGGACCCCTTATTTCAAGAGGTAATGGAGACACTATGTTAGCTTTCATCTCCATGAATAATAATTCTAAATTTAGCCATGACTGTGTGAAGGCTTGTGGAGTTAATAAATTGCCTGTCAAATCTCCTGTGAGAATAAGAGACAGAGAGGAGGGAGCGAGGACTAAACTGGGAATGGCCGTGCTGGGGCCTGATGGAGCCCACGCCTCCGTGTCAGGGCACTGAAACCTGGGGCTCGCTTTCTGTGCTGGAACACTGACAAATAAATACTGCTGCAACAGCTCTGGGCACAAAAATACACTTGGATATTGTCTTCATTAGCTTCCAGCTGTTCATGGCCCACCTGTGTGAGGTCACACACAAATCCTTTGGCCTGTCTGATGGTATCCATCCATCCTGGATGGAAAATGCCACGAAGCAGAGAGGGCCTCACCAAAGGCTGTTCGAGCCCTGCCTTTCTCCTTTGAACTGTGCTTAATGCTACACCAAGTTTGTGTCATCATTGTGACAATTTGCTTGCTGCATTGTGAACTCTCTGTCCGTGAAGGCCTGACTGCAGGCTGTGCCCAGGGAACAGGAGCCATCTGCAGGTTGTCCAGGCTCCTCCTTCCCTGTGAGATCAGGGATTTGTACACCCTTCCTGCTCTCCCCTAGGCTGAGGGAATCACCTCCTCACTTTCTCCGAGGCTGATCCATAAACTTGGTGCCATATGGCCTTAGCACAACAATGCCAAACACTCAAAACTCCGGGAGATTTTCCCTGCGAACAGAAGGAGCCTGCACACAAGGCCCTGTTAGAACTGAGGTTTCTGCATCGCTTCAGGGACTAAAATCTAAATAAAGGATAAAGGAACTTGGGAGTTTTTGTGTACCAAGGAGCTGTGTGTGGAGACCAGGCTGGTCCCTGAGGTCTGTGGGTGTATCCGTGTGTCACAGAGCTCCAAGTCTGCGATGGATCCCCGCAGGAGCAGAGGCCAGGGTGATCCTGTGGGATCCCTGCAGGGATGGGGGCGGATATGGCAAGCTGAGGACACTGATGGGGCTCCTGGAATATCTCACCAGCAAAAGCAGCAGTGGTGGTTCTTGTGGTGCTGAGCTGGAGAGCTGGAACTGATGACAGCTGTCCTGGAGCAATGGGAAGAGGAGGAGAGCAGAGGCAATGAGGAGGTGAAGGTGGCTGCCACTGTTTTTTTGGTACATCTGGGACTAAAAATAAAATGTACCTCAATCATTAGAGACTCCATATCAGCCCTTCAGCTCAACCCTGCCACAACACTGCAGTGTGCCTTTAAGGGACTCATTTAGAGAGTTTGGGGATTTAAGACTCATTTAGAAATCCCAGGGTTTCCTGAGGCAGCAGAAGTCTCCCAGGGCCCCATCATTCATCTCCTCCCCCTAATTGGCTCCTCTGTCAGCTTAGCTCCTGTTTTCCAAATCCCCTCCACAATCCCAAGATCGCTGGCAAGGTAGGAGCACCACAGAAGGTGTGCTTGTCCCCTTAATTTATGAAAAACAAAATTGTCACTTCTCTGCACGATAAGGGAGCTAAAATGCAAGAGGTTAGAAAGGAATTGGGGGCATCCCCTGCCTTTTCCAGTCTGCTGCACTGAAGAGCTGGAATCCATTACCCAGCACACCTACAATATCTCACATTCCCACACAGATTAATTTTAGGTTGGTCGGCTCATTGCTTTTACACCTTGTGTGCAAGTGTAAAACTTGATCTACAGTGTTTGAATTTAAACAATCTGTACTGCCAGCTTTTGCAACAGCGCTGATAGGCACAGGGGATTGTCAACAAACAGGCACATTACTTTTATTTCCAATCCAAACACAGCATCCTTCCTGATTCCCTCCCCTTAACCCTTCAATATGGTGGTTTCTTTTTTTTTATTTATTTATTTAATTTTTTTATGGCATGCTGCCAATATCATGTGGAGATTTGATTTCTATTTCAGGCTCCAAAAGGGAATTCCTGAGACACTGGAGAGGAGGATGAATTAAAAACCCACAGGTGTAGGATGGGGTATATTGAGTTGACTGGAGGTTGATTCTATTTGATGAAAAATCTGGAGGTTTAGTTTAGTTCCAGAATAAATACCAAAGACCTTTCGAATGTGAAAGTCAAACTGAATGGAGCTGGTGTAGGTAGGTTTGAACTGGAAGACATGGTCTGGTGCTCCATCTGCATGAAGGATGTGTCAACCCAGACAGCTCTAAATCAGTGACTACAACTCCTGTAACTGCAGACCTGAGCCTGAACCACGCTGCTCTTTGAATATAAACTGCTTTGGATCCAGGCTCTTCCCTTGGGGCAGGGGTTCACTGCAAGGCAAGGGCAGCCCCAGGGAGGCAGGGCCAGCTGTTCCAAAGCTGCACAGGGGCACTGGAGTGTGCCAGGCTTAAAAGCAGAGTGTGGCTGTGTCCTGGAAACTGGACAACTTTACAGGTACTTTATTTTCACTAGATTACATGTGAGGACTGCCTTATCCAGAGGCTTTCATCCAGTTTGTTTTTTTCATCCTGTCTGAGTGAAAATAAGCTTAAAGCCCCAAAGAAGCATGTATTCCAGCTAGGGAAAACAGTCCTTGTCCCTCATGCACTGCAGTTATTCTCCCAGGCTCCAGTACAGGGCATTAAAAAGCAAAGCAGAGTGTCCAAGTCTCAATCCCTTCACAGTGGGGCAAGACATCAATGAAAAAAAGCAACTCTAATTTCTTCCTCTTCCCCAGCTGCAAGGCAGATTGTGACTTTTGTCCTGAGGGTATTTCATGACAGACTCATCAGTGAGCTGCCTGAAATGCACATCTCAGCTGCACTTGTGGGACCTGGAAGTCACCAAGTGGGAAGGTGTCCTGGCTCTAGGTGTTGCAAGATAAGGGACATGCAGGTCTGTAGACACTGCTGTCACAGCAGTTTACTGCAGCAATAGCTAAATTAGTTTTCAGCTAACTGGTCTGGGATTTAGTAGGAGAGAGCAATTAAGGCAGGAAGGAGTTTAGCAGTGTAAATGATCCCTCTCTACTGCTGCGACCTGACATTACCCCTACCCAAGTTATTAAAAACACAGCAACCCCTAGGAGTCCCCCAGGCCTTCACAGACACCTGCAGTACATCTGTTCCTTGAATTTAGGAATGTCTACAATGAAAAGACCTCTGGTTCCCAACAGAGGCAGCGTGGACAAACTCAGTGCTCTGCTTGCTGCGCACAAAGGAGGCCAGCGGACTTCATTTCCTGAGCAAGGTTTCCATCATCTTCCCTTCCCCACCCCTGCTGCTGTGCCTGCTAATGCCTGTGATCATTAGCCATGAAAATGGCACCCATTTGTCTCCTTCTCCACTGTGCCCAAAGTACATTTGGACTCCAGCCAACGGGAGCAGCAATTCCATGGACACGCAGCACTGCCTTAAGAGTGTATTCACAAGTGCATGTTAATGCAATTACAAGCCCAAATGAAGCTTGTTTCCCTTCACAAAGAGTTCCAGCCCTGCCATCCTAAATCAGCAAGCCAGTAATTTTTGATAAAACAAAGGGCCTCTTTAATAGGAAGATGTAGTTTTATTTCTTTTATTATTCTGTTCCTTCAATTTTGTGTGTGATGCTAAATGTCTTCAAACAGCCATTTAGCCACCCACAGAGAGAAAGTAGGTTTACAAATTTCCTTGTTGCATAGTTTTGGTTGTGTTCTCCCCAGAGTATTGCCATTTTGTTTGTTTTCCTGCTTGGAGAAATGGATGGTTCCAATTTGCAACCCCAACAAAACTGAATAGAAGTTCACTCTCCCCCTACCCCCTTGGTTTTACAGTCTGGTTTGGTGGAGATAAAAAAAAAAAAAAATTAAAAAATCAATGAGAGTCAGAAGATACAGTGTACAGAGGAAAAATGCCAGAAGAGTCCTTTTATTGAAAGAGGAAACCTGGAAAGGAGGATACAATTCTTGTGAGTAAAGGAAAATGAATGAGAATGACAAGAGCAATGAAATGTCGCCGTAGCAGCATCCTAAGGAAAGACTGAATAAACTGAGATTTTTGACCTGAAGAAGAGATACAAAGGAACACCACAACAGCAGTTGTCCTTTCAAGAGGCAGGGAGCAGTCCTCTCCCAATATTCACACTGAGAAAAACTGGAATTGGTGGGTTTACACTGGAGCAAGGCAGATTTAAGACAGAGATTAGTAGAACAGGGACTGCAGAGGTGAAGATGGCAATGACAGAAGCCTGGACACCACCCTGGGGAAGGCAGAGAGACCCACCACGACCACCCTGGACACAAGTTCACACATTTGCCAGGCAAGGGAGCGACCTCGTGTTGGGCTGGAGGAAACTCCTAACGTTATCCTCCTGCTTTGGTAAGAATCATTTGCTGAAATGATTAATTTTTTTTCTCTCCTTGGGGGAAAGAAGCACCTGTGAGGCTTCATGTGCTCTGCAGAGGCAGCTACAGCCTTCTGCACAGACCTCTTCCCATGCCACCCATTCTGCCTGTGCCCTGACACTTTCTGTCTCCACCATTCATCATCCAGAGTTAAAAATTCAGGGGTTGGTTTTGATTATCTTATTACCATGGTGACCAGGATGACTCTCATGCCCATCTGCGCATGGCAGGATGCTGCAAACCTTTACTTCAGTGCAAGCCAGGAGAATTGCTCTCTGTTTTCCTCCTCACAACTCAGAGCCACCCCTGGGCAGGAGCTGCTGATGCTGCACAATGCAGTTATCTGTTAAAAAACAGGTTTTTATGGAGAACCAGAGAGTCAGGATGTGCACGGATAGGTTGTCCTGTATGGAAGCATGTAGCCCCAAATAGGGCTAAGGCAAAGAGTTTTGTTAAAATACAGCAAAAATAAAATAAAATAAAATAAATTAAAAAACAAAAAACCCAACTTTTTTTTTAAAAAAGGATGACAGAAATATTAAAGAAAAATAATCCAGATTGGACTAAGATCTGGGAGATGGGTAGGACTTGGGAAACAGCCTCCAAGCAGAGCTCAGAGCAAAGGCTCCAAGATCTGGCTTTCCTCATTTCATTATTGTTAATGGAATCTCCCATGACCGAATGAAAGACTAATTTAAGTCTTACTTAAATATGCCTTGAGTCATTTCTATGCATTTAAATCTTAGTTAATCTTCCTTAGCTCTTTTTGTCACTTCCTTTGAAAGGAAGATGAGTGTAATTAAAGGAACAGTCAATTTTATTCTAGTCTTAAGAATTTTTGTGGTAACTTTGAAAGGTTTGGTCATTATTGCAGACAAAAATCTAGCAGATTAAGTGTTTCTGTATCTTAAGGATGTGTCAGTCCACCACTTGGAATGCTTTCATTGTGCTCAAGTACGTTTGGACTGATTTCAAGGCTTTGTTATGATAAGGAATACTAATAATTTAATTATAGCTGCATTCAGGAAAGATCTTTTATGTAATACCTCCTAATTTTTTTACTCTTCCAGACCAAACCATGACAAATAGACACTTCCTCCAAAAGGTTTCACCTTGGATAGCACTGGCTCCCTCTCCTAGGCATGAGGATGGCTGTTCTTGTGTGGGCAGGGATGCACATAGGAGCATCGTCCTTTTCTAGGGTAACACCACTGAGATTTATGCTGCTTATGCTCCAGGTAAATTCATCCAACCAGCTGCCTGTGGGAGTGATTCAGGAGGTGAGAGGAGCCATCAGGTTTGCAATAATCCATCCCCAAACAGGGGCACGGAACCTCACAAGGAAGTCTGGCCCAGCCCTGCATCTGCCGCAAGAGTTTGGATGCTGTGGGAGGTGCTGAGGCCTGGGTCCTCAACCCCCCTCATCCCTCACATCAGAAAACCATCAGATTTATGTCAAGGGATTGAAATTGTGGCTTTTTCCAGTGAGCTCTGGAGAGCTGCTGGCTCTGCTGCAGTGTCATCATACCATGCAGACCCAAAAGGGAAAAGTGTATTTTCATGGACAAGTAGGTGCCAGTCTAAGCAAGATGTTTCAATAGATGCAGATGGCAAAAGAAAACTTCCTTTATCCAACAGCAGCTTGTTTCACCCAGCTCCACTGGAGAATTTCATCCGGAGAGTGAAACAAAGCAGTGTTGGGAAGAAAATCACGGAGATCAGTGCAAAAGGCACAGAAGAAAACTGCTGTTACTGACCATCGGATGGGGAATTTGCTTCCACAGATTGCCTTCAAAGCCTGGGAAATGCCCATAGCTGCATTCCCAGGTCCCTGTTGTCTTGCTCATGAAGGAAATGGGGAATAAATCCCCAGCACCTCAGGGATGCCCTTTCCTTTCTTGTGGGCTCATTTCTGCCTCTATCACCTGGTAACATTTGTCATTTCCAGCTTTAGCCAAGCAAATTTCAATCCTCTCTTGTTTACTTTTGATTGCTTTGTCTTTAATGTAGCATACAAGGATTTTATGTGCTTCTGTTTCATCAATGTAATTCTTTTGTTGCTATGGCAATCAGCTTCAATTTTCTTTCGTTCTGGCAATTGTATTTTTATAGTCTCCTGCTCTCAAAGAGATAAGCTGCCTTGTATATCACACAGACACTAAGTATTTTCTCTATATAGACACAGCCAACCTTTGCTTTAAGACTCTGTTGCTGTTATTTGCGAGAGTAGTTTACTCCTGCTGATGATGACATTTTTATTCCTTTCTGTGGGGTCTGTTTCAAAAGGGAGGTTTTTCTCAAATTTACTCATCTGTTCAACTACTGAGGACACGCAATGGTGTCAGAGGTGCACTCTTGCAGGCACTTGGAGTCTATGGAAAGAACACATTCAAGCCCTGGACCTGACAACAGAGATGAGCACAGTGATTTCAGCAGATCAAGAATCATCATAAATTAGAGCTGATTCATTTAATATGTTGAGAATAACAGCAGGAAAAAAAAAAGTCTTGAGGAAAATAAATCCTCAAATTAACCAATATATCTGAAAGCTGAATTTGCAAAAATACCATAGAAAAATATTTATGGGCACTTCATCACTTTTGGTCACAGAAAGAAACACTGCCCAAGGGGTTCCAGGTTGTGCCTTGCCTTGGGTAACAGGGAGAGATGACAGAGGTGCTGCTGGACAAACCCTGCCATGGGAGGAAGACAACTGCAGCACCACTGGATTGTCCCAGTCCCCTCCAAGTCATCAGATAACACGCTGTCATTGTCTGGGTGTCTGAGAAAGCATCCACCTTGAAACAATACCTGAATTTTCTGAAGTTAAATAGGTAAAGCTAAAGCTGTGCACAGGTGCAAAGCAGAACAGGGAATCCATTCACCACTTCCCTTTGGCAGGCAGGTGTTCAGCCTTCCCAGGAAAGCTGGGCTCCATCACATGGCACCATAACATGGAAAGACAAAAGCCATCACTCTGAATGTCCTCACTTTTCTGCTTTTTTTTTCCCCCAGGTTTGTACACTGAGCATGACACCAGATGGATGTCCCTTGGGTGGGTTGGGATCAGCTGTCCTGGCTGTGTCGCCTCCCAGCTTCCCATGCACCCCCAGCCTCTTGAAAGCCGGGGTGAGGAGCAGAAAAGGTCTTGGCTCTGTGTAAGCCCTGCCTGACAGTCGTGAAAACATCCCTGAATAACCAACACTGCTTCCAGCTCAAATCTAAAACACTGCCCCACACCAGCTACTATGAACAAAATACACTCCATCCCAACCAAAACCAGCATGTGTCATATAGATATATGTGTACCAAGACCTACTTCCTGTCCTAGGGAGAAAGTGGGAGAATCCAATCACAGAGAAATGAAAAGGTACAATAAGGTTACACAGGAAAAATGTTGCAGGGATAGGAATTAAATTGAGATCTCCCATTTCCCAACCATCCCAAGTCAAATATAAAAATGGCTAATCAGCACATTTTTTTTTGCAACCTGCTGATGCATTTGAAAATCTGTGCCTATTTTTTTCTCCCCTCAGAAAGCTTGTGCCATTCATTGTTAAGCTCTGGAAATGCTCCATACTAAAGTTATCAAGTCTGTCATCTCTTCAGCAGAGTAAAACCAGCCTCCTCACTATCCTCTCTGCCAGGCAGAGGGTGGAAAAGGAGACAGAATTTACAAGGACTCATTCTGCCAACGTGCTGAGATATGTGCTGCATTTGTTTGGCCATATGGCTTTGTGATCCTCCCTAATGAACATTAGGTAGCACTGAAGTGGGATGGTGCACAAAGGACCAGAACCTGAGGAATCTCACCCCCTTCTCCCTGCAGCTCCCTGGGGCACAGGGAGGTCCTTCCCACTGCAGATGTCATGGCATGACAAAGTGCACACCGAAATCCACTCTGGCTGGATTGGTCCCACTCCCAGCAATTCAGAGTGACAGGGCTTTATTATTTGATAAGCCACGGTCATAATAAGCCAGAAGATGGCTGTTTATTGGAATGAAATCCATTATAAATGACACGGAAGCATTTTTTTCCCCCAACAAAAAAAACCTTGCAGCCCAGATGCAGGGAATAAATCCTGCAGTCCCTGGGGAGGAGATTTGCCTCAAACAATCAGGCTCCCCAGGATCACCAGTCAGAAGCAGTTAATGTTCATGCAGCACTGCTGCGTGTGCCTGCTCCAGAAGAATATTCCACGTTTCTTTGAAAGAGAAGGGGTTGCACCAGATGGCAAATAATTAGAGATGGAGCACTGAGAAGCTGATTGAAGATCTAAGTGAATAGTATTTCATAGGTTTGGCAGATTTTTAAATATTTTTTTTTAAACTACATTTTTGTGCTTTGCAAAGTAGCTGCATTCTTCAACACCCAGGGACAGCAGGGTTGCTGTCCACTTTCTCAGACAGCACCTGAAATAGCTGACATTGGTTTATAGCAAAGAGAACTGGACTCTTCCAGACTCTTGAGTTTCACCCCACTCTAAGACCTGAATCCAACACTTGTAGATCCCAAATGGATTTATGCAGCTACTGATGTGCTCCAAAACCAGGAACATACTTTCCGTGCTGAGAAGACAAAAGTGTTCAGGGTCCCATTGCTGACGATCCCACATGTTAGAATTACTTAGGGTAATCTCTGTTTGACTCTTCTTGCTGTAGAATTCTGGGTTAGGCACCTGCAATATTTAGAGAAAGAATTTTTTCATGCATAAACGGGGGCATAATTTAGATTCCAAGGGATTTGCATTTTTCTGGTTACCGGAAAGATCAGGAATGTATCCCAAGTGGAAACAGAGAATCAAAGATCCCTGGCCATGAACACAAACAATGTGGGGATACAACTGGAGTTATTGTGAAAGGCTGTTTTTCTTTCTTTTTAGGAAACTCACAGCCATCACTATCCACTGCTAATTTTCTTCACGTGGAATTAAGCAAATGAGTGACCATCATTTCAGTGATGTCCTTTCATTTTAGTGATTCAATCACAAGTGGCTGAGCTTCCATCTGTTCAAGTGAAAGAATGACAGAAGCCTAAGACACAAACATACGTCCTACTCCTCCCCCAAAAAATTATTCCTATAAATGTCTCAGTGCTTCAGAAAATGGAACATTTCATTAGTATTTATTTTCTGCTTAATACAAATTCATGAAAAAAAAAAAAAGGGAGGATTCACTAACTGGTACATAATGACTGTTGTGCGGTGAAATATTATCTCATTGTCCTGAAAATGCAGGTAAACCTTGTTGCTCACTGGATAATGGTTGAGCCTTAGTTCAACCTAGCACCAGCTTCTGAACTTGGTAGGAGCATTAATTACTGGTTTCAAGTCTTGTTTGAAAGGTTGCCTTGTTCTCCTTTTCTTCATTGTTCCTGTCACAAATAGCAATTGTCAGGTTTGGAACTAATTGTTCCAAACAATTAGTTTCTCCTGATGGAGAAACAAAATTAGAGATAAAGAAAAATTCTTTGTGAAACTTTTAGTGGAGAAAAAATGTTACAGATCAAGGAAAAAATCTTTCTGAAACTTCTGGTGGAAAAATAATTTTCAAAACCTCTTGATATCTCCCATCTCAAGACTTTTCATCTGCACTTCTCCATTGTATTGAAAAGATGAAGGACAAAGTTGAAGTTTCACTCACTACTGTGCAATTATATCACTCAGACTTTGGTTCCAAGAACACTCATTGTTATTTCTCTTTTATGATTTACTGCCAGGCTCTTTGCTTGGTTTTGGTTTTGCTTTTGGTTTTGGTTTTTCTTAGAGTGGTTTAGGAGACTTTTGTAGAGATAATTACTCAATGTCAAGTTAAGCTTTCATGCAATCACATTTGTAATATTTTTAAGCTTGGTTTGTCTTCCCAGTTATTATATTACATTGATCTGTGCAAGCCAAGCACAGAGCTTTAGTATTTTTATCTCTCAATTCCCTCTAGAAAAAACTCACATTTTAAAACCATTTCCTCTGGCCTCAGGGAAGTAATGGATTTATAATAGTCTGAGTACAAATGCACACCATCATTTAATAAGTGTATAAGCACAACTCAGGCAGGCTGGGGGTGTTGAAGGTACATCCTGACTTGTAGCTACCTGCAATAACAAAAGGCAAGAACAGGGACCCCAGACAGCTCTTGCAGCCAACACCAGCCTTTCCTCTGACCATAAATTGTTGTTAGAGGATCCTGATCTATTCTGCAGCTCCTTGCTATGTGAAACTATTCCCATCCTCGTTTTTAAAGTGAAGGAACTGTTACCCACAGAACTCCACAGGGACCATAAGCACAACCCAAGAGCTGCTGGGCTGTGAAGTGGCACAGACCCAGGGATTTGGGGGCCATGCCATACCCAAAATCTGTGGCAGGGCCAGCACCCTACTGGGCTCCAGCCTAGAAGAGGGTCAGTGCTGTGCAGGTGCTCCAGCCCCAAGGCACAAACATCTCAATGGTCACCAAGGCAGCCACGGGAAATCACAAGCAGATCCAGATCATTCAAACATGACAAAATCCATGTCCTGCAAGAGTTTCAGGGGTAAAGTGCAGAAGTAATGTCCCAATAAGGATGGGTGGTCAAAAAGTCCCATGGAAAATTTTAAAAACTTGAATTTTTAGCTAAAAAATTATGGTTTTTCTTTGCAATGTTTTCTAGCTCTATTTGCTTTCCTCAACCTATTTTTTAACTCTGTCCAAGTAGAATAGGCATGTTTCCAAACAGAGTGTTCCTTTATTTAAATTTCCTTGGAGCAAAGGATTCGTGAGAGTCTTTCTTGACAAGAAATGTGTCTCCTCCACTGGTATCAGCTCCTCTTCATGTCGTGGTTTGAGATCCAACTGAAATACATTAAGAGTAATAGCACCAAACTTCAAGGATTAGCTCTCAGTTGGCAGTGAAGCATTTTGTTCCTTGGTTAATTCATTCATAACATCAGTATGTCTGAAATAAGAACAGAGAGAAGCATAATTACTTATGGCAATATTTGCTTGAAGTGAGACTCATTTGTGCTATACAGATTTTTTTCTTCTTTTGCAGTAGAATTTACATTGCAGTAGAAAGAAGAAAGAAGGAAGAAAGTGAAAGAGAGAAGAAAGGCTCTTTTTTTTTTTTAAATATACATGCTGATTGAAGTATTTTCCAGAGAAAAATAGTCAAAAATGCTTTTAAGTAGTTCTTGAAAGAGCAGCAGCTGTATCAGATATCCTATCTCTTGGAAATGACCAGGGTTTTTGCTGTAGTTGTTTTTATTCCTGTTATTACTGAATCGGAGTTTTCCTGTAATTGCTTTATCCATTCAGTCTTCATCACTGCCAAAGTTTATATTAAAAATTAGGAAAGGAAGTGCTGCTCTGCTCCCTCAGGATTTGATGGAAATTTTGTTTTTACACCAAACACACTCAGCAAAAAGCTTTACACTGCTTTCTTGTTTCATCATTAAAAGCTTTGTGATTCTTCCACTGTAAACTGATTTTTGCCCAGATGTAACACTTCCTCTCCTGATGATGCACTGACACTACAGCACCCACTCAGAGCAGGGAAACAATGACAACTCCTTGTGTGGCTGAGGATAACAGGGAGGATAATTTGTAAATCAAAGAGATGGAATGGCAGAGGATCAGCACAGGGAAAGTCCAGTGGTTACAAAGAAACATCCATCCTGGTTTGCTTTCTTGGGTCCACCTCTCCATTGGAAAGAAGGAAAATAAATGCTGGCCTCTTAGCCCTATCAACCAAATATATATATATTTCCATGTATGTAAAAGTCTGAACACAGAAGGTAAGGAATATGTTACTGATATGAACCTTCCAAAAACACCCCCTGTGCTGAAATCCATCCCTGGATCTCTGCCTGAGTGGCTGGACCCTGTTGGGGCAGCTAAATTTGGGCTGTATATCATGGGAGAGCTTTGTCCTGCTGAAAGTGGGACTCTTGCATCCTCTGCCTGGTCTCTGGGTTTGGAAGGAGCTTTAGGACTTGGGCACCCTACAAAATAACCCCCAGCACCCAATCCTTTCATCTTGCTCTGCATTCGTTGAGAGCCGGAATAAAAAAAAAGGGGATTTTGGCATGGCAGCCAAAGGAAGGGCATTCCAAGCAGCCAGAAGGGGGGATGTGATCTGTGCTGGTGCTGTGCTTCCTCATTTCTTAGCACTTATTTGCAGCTCCCTGGTATCCAATAATTATTGTCCTGGAATGTTTCCAAAGGCACTTTTCTGTGTGTGAAACTCAGCTAGACACGTTCTGCATGGCACAGTCCCCTGGCTGGATGAATATCACCACTCACATCAGGTCTCTGGCAGAAACTCTGAATTTCTGAGTTCCTACAAATCCTCTGAAACTTTGGCTTCAGTTTTGCCACTGAACTTTTCTGTAGGGTAGATCATTTGTAAGAATATGGAAGTAAACACATTCTGAAAGAAAGAAAAATATATTCACCTATGCTCTGATTTCAAAAAGCTCTGAAGCATTGGCTTAGCACTTCCGGGAGGATTCAAATGTGTCTTCAGTGTTGCTCTGTATAAGAACATCTTGTATCAAAAACTGGTTCTTGAAACCTTTATGGTAGCATTTTCTTCAGCTTTTACTGCTCTTCATAATTGTGTGTCAGGAAAAAAGGGGGGAAAAGGAGAGGGACCACTGAGACATGGAATTTTATAGTGAAAATATAAATAAATTATATAATCCTGTACAATTAAAAATGTTATTGCTAAATAATAAATAAATACTAAATAATACTTTTTTTTTTTAAAAGGTTAACAGCTGATTTCTGTAGGGAAGTCATGAATTAAACATCATGCAAAACAATTAAACTCTGGGAAATAGGATTTCTGATAGAGTGGTCAACAATTAAAAATGAATGTGTTACTCTGCTCCAGGGAAAAGCAGTAAGATGCCGTGCTTTCATGCTATGGGGAACAAACGTTCTGTGTGACTCCAGTTGGAAAGTTCTGCAAAACACAATGCAAATATGCCAGGAGTGGCAGAGACTTAATCTGAGACGCTGCTGCACAAAAGGTACAGGCA
>VZUA01027514.1:37213-54737 GCA_013401035.1 Horornis vulcanius
TGGTTTAAAAAAAAAAAAAAAAAACTAGGAAAAAACACACAAATCCAACGTTCTTTCACATCCCCTCCTCTCAGTAACATTTTTGTCTCAATTTTAAATGTTTTATGCTTGAAGTGTTGCTGAGTCACATGGAATAACATGCACAACATTCTAGAAATTGCTGCCAAATTTCAAACCCAACCATTCTACCTGAGTTCTGAAAGAATTTGGTTATTTTTCTTTAATTTTTTTTTCCCACTGAATATAGTTTCATTCAATTTTAACTTGTTCAGGAAAAAGTATCCTCAGCTTGCCCTCAGAACCTCCTGCCCTGTTTGGACTTCTAGATTGTGTTCCTGGATTTTGAATCTTTAAAATTCACAAGGGTTAGAAATGCACTCTTACTGCTCTATTAAATGAAATAATATTCCATTTCTACAGATGATTGCCTTCAGATTCATTAATTGTGATTTAAATCATGAGACCCATCATTGCAAACACGCAGACAAAAAAGACTGATTTCTTAGAACATCTTTTTCCCTGGGCAAAAAAAAATTCAGTGTAAGAGCAATGTTGGGTCATCACCTCCCTGAAATTAGGCATGACAAGAACAGTGGGACTTTACAGTGCTCTCTTGGATGTCACAATTGTTCAGTGATCCAAATCTGATCACTCTGGGGAAGTTTCCCTGTAAGCAGCAGTGTCTATAACCCCTCTGACAGCTGCCCTGCCTCTGAGCCTCTCTGCGCCTCTGCTGCACAACTTCCCGTCGTAGTTTTGTTCCTATTAGCTTTCAACAGACCACTGAGTGAAAAGCCTGAAGGAGTCTGTGCCACTGTGTAGGAAGGACCTTTAAAAAAGCAAATGCTGGCATGTGAAAAGATTTCACAGGCTGTGCTACAGTGGCATCAGCCTGTTGAGCTGTTAGCAGCTCCTAATATCAGCTCATCAAACACTGCTGTCTCTGGTTTGGAAATGACAAAGGATTTTGTACTTGGAGCGTGAATCTTGAGAGCAATTTGCTTCAAATGCAGATGGAATGCCCTCGCCCCTTGCACCAGAACAGGGGAATGGAGTCGGGGAAACAGCTCTGAAGGATGCCGAGCAGGGATGTGGGCAACGTTTTAGGGTGAAAAAAAACCAATAAAAAACAAAAGTGACATTTTCCTGACAGCTTCACAAAAGAGGAAAGACAAAAAGTTAATCTTCACTCATGTGGCTTATGAGATTCAGCTCCAGCCCAAGGCAATTTGTTTTATTAAAAACAACAATTAACAATGCTAGCCAAAACCTTGCTGCAAAATCCAACAGAAGACTTTCCTCTTCTTATAATGCGACATTCAATAAACAGAACAAAAAAAAAAATTAAGTAAGCTCTTCCCTTCTGTATTATTTTTGGCTTTTTGAAGGGGATTTAACACCAATTTTAAAATAAATATGTAAAAGTTTGATAATTTTTTTGTGCACAAATTGTGAATCTGTCAAGAGGAATGAATGCAATGGCCTTTGCTCCCAGGTTCTTGAAATAACTCTCTGTGAGACTAAAGAAGAGCCTGGATGTCTCTGACACTTCTTTCATTACCCACTGAAAAAGAAAATAGATGTTGTGTAAACTAGAGCCTTGTGGGCGCTAATAGCAGATTCTCACATGGGATAAACATATGTTCAGTTTGCTCAGAGCAAGCGAATTTCCCATTTCACTACCAAAAAAATAGATAAAAGCCTTATTTTAACTGATGGAAATTTCACTGTAGAACACACTGGTAATTACTTGCAATATTCAGTTTTCTGCCCTTGGATGTTCAAGTGGGTGATGAGAAAAACAGTGTGGAATTCTGGCTATTTATTATCCACCTTGAAAAAAACCTGTAATACCCAAGTTTTTTGTCTATTGTGGAAGATTCAATGTCAAAATTGAAGATTGTTAAAAAACAAGGCATGAGTATAAACCTGAAAGGATCAGTGCTGAGTTGGAGAATAAGTCAAGGGTGTGGATTCTTCTGTGCTAGAAGAGAAAAATGAGCTCACAAATCTCAAGAGAACATCCCACCACCCACTTCTGTAGTTTCAAAGATACCTTGATGTTTAACCTTCAAACTGCATTGCAACATCTCTTCTCCCACACCAGCATTTTGGTTCCTGCACTTAAAACCAGCAAGTGAGAAGGAAAACAAACAGTGTAGGAAGAAAATATTCCATTTTCTTTGGTAACTCCTGCAGAGTTTGGTCTGTGCTGAAAATGATGGAGGATCTTTGTTCCACAGAAAAGAGTGATGGTTTCTCTTGGGGTCTTACAAATTTTCAAATCATGTCCAGATTATCCCTACTTCCCTAGATAGCCTGTTTTTAGAAAAAGATTGGAAGCCCTGCACCACTTGATGGTTATTTCTGAGAACACAGTGAAAGAGTTACAGGTGCCCTCATGCAGCGTTGCTGCCCAAAGGAGTAACGTGGCTCAAGCCTCCAAATTGTTCCAGATTCCACAAACTCAGACAAACAACAGGTTCCAACATTTCCAGTACCTCAAACCCTTGAGATTCCAACCCTGACATAAGCCTGGATCTATAAAGTCCTTCCCCCAGTTCTTAACAAGCACTCTGTGCTGCCTTTGGGCCTAAGCCTGACTTAGAATTCACATGGGCACCAAGCAAGAGACATTTAAGCATGATATGCTGCAAAACCAGAACTTTTCTATTCATATGGCATTATTCAAAGCTTTTTTTTTTTATGTCTGCACAATTGGAAGCAGTGGAAAATAAGAATTGGTGGTAAATAAGGTTGAAGTAAGGGTAGACTAAAGGGATTTGATACTATACCTAAAGCAAGATTTCATTACAGGGACTGACAACCTCAAATATGCCAATGTTTTTGCCCTCCATAATTTTTTATGTGGTTTCTTATTATAGGAGTTCTGTGGCACACAGCAGAAACTGTGTGGCTGCCAGATTGCTCATGACACGAAACCAGCAGTGAATCAAACATCAGCACGTCCTTCTCTCCCTGGCTTGGCTCATGGTCACACAGAAGGGCAACTTGCTTTGGCCATTTGGAGCATTTGCTGCATTCATCAGATTTTGGCATCAGTTTCACCCTCAGTTTTTCTCTCTCCCTCCATCCTGCCACAGTATATAACCTTTGTGCAACTCTGGGGTTTGGGACAGGCCTGCCTCCCCTGCTTCTCCCATCTTGGAGCATTGTTGAGTAGGAGATACCAATGGCTATTACTTTGTTGCTGGAAGAGGTATCAGTAAGAGCTATTTTGGGGGAAAATTTAATTGGTTTTTAAAAAACAACAGCAGTACCTGAAACGCACTTTAAATACTCTCAGACAGCTTTGGGGATTTGTCAGTGCTGTTAAAGCTTGGGGATAAATAACAGGTAGAGCACAATAGGAGTAGGACCTGAGCTAAGGATGATAAATCTTGGGTGATGAATTATTGAAGCTGTGAAAACACTGAAGACCAGAGAAAATCAAAAGCCACTCCTAGCTGCCATTTTAAGTTTTCCTTTAGGAACCAGTGCCTAGTTTGGCCATATTGTCAGCTCACAACATGTCACCACAGATCTTCTACCATCTTTTACCTCCTGTTTAATCAGGGTTTTCCTTCCAAAGGCCACACACCTGTTACTGAAGGAGTGAAGCAAGTTTGTCAGGCCAGGAAGAGTGAGAGTGGCATTGAAATAAAGGCTGAACAAAGATAACATGAGGCCCTCCAGTAGGAATTCCTAAATAAAACATCAGGGAGGAGAAAGATAGATATGGAATGAACTGTGAAGAAGTTAGACAAGGTTATCACAGTTGAGTTGGGAAATATTCCTAGAGGACAGCTTAGTAAGAAGGAAGAAGGTGGGATTCTCTACTTGAAGGGCAAAGCAGGGAGGGCTGGATTCAACATCAGAATGAGTTTAAGTTAGCCTGGCACAGCAAGGAGCTGTGTAATCATGCAATGTGGTTATTGATCTCTTCCCTTCATGCTGCTCAGTGCTGAAATGCCCTGAATACAAATGGGGGCTTTTAATGGATTCCAGCTATTTGAAAAAAAAGTTTTGAATATATGGTCACTTCTGAACCACCCACATGAGCACTTTGTGAGAGCAATATCTGCAGCCATGAGGAGGGGAAAGGGGAAAGGGGAAAGGGGAGAGGAAAGAAACATATTTCTGTGTTTGGCATTTGCTTTTATTCTGGCAGTACCATGTGCCCAAGTCCCCAAATCCTGTTCATGAGTGATGGAAAAGAAAATGCTTGATGGATTCTGACACAGAGGGACCATCTGGGCAAGGTCTGAACTCAGAGTTGCAAAAACCACACGAGGAAGTGAAATTCAAGTATGATGCACCCCTGCCACTGCCACACACAGAGAATGACTTGAAAAGGCAGTGACAGCTCCAGCAAAGCTGTTTGCACAGCAGAACCCTGGGATAGTCAGCCGGGGAAAATTGGGGTGGAAAGGATTGAGCTTCAAGATGCACTCTAGATTGACTACACGATTTTGAACATGTAATTTGTTACTGTCATTCATATGGGTATTGCATAGTCCTGAGACACTCTGTGCACACAGATTCATAAAGAAATGCTCTCTGCTGCGCCACAGTTAAGGATGCTGAAAGGCAAGATGGATATGAGTATACCAAAATGAGACAGAAGCCTGTGAAATCCTCAGCCCCAGTCACTGACTAAATCACTACAAATAAAACCAGATTCTTGTGAGCCAATCCAAAGGTTCCTCTTTATTTCAAAGTAGCTTTGGTTACACTCTTGCAAAATCCAATATCCTCATCTTTCCCTCGCTGTCTCTGCTGATAGAGACTCTGCTACACTGACACACAGTTGGCATCAGCATTTCTCTCTGGAAAGGCTTAACAAAACTGCTCATCCTTTGCTCTCCATTTCCTGTCTATAAAGCAGAGCTAACACTGCTTGCCCTTCTGAGTTCCTTTCTCATATCCATTTTTTGTTCAACACTTTAGGGCAAAGATTTCCTCATTTCATGTCCTCTGCAGCATTAAAACATAAACTAAGAGCTATTCATGGTAAAAAAATGTGGCTTAAAGGAAGAAAACAGCCTCTTTTTTTGGAAAGCTGCACAGTAAAGGTTTTGCTATTTTACAGTGTTTCAATAAAAAGTTTTTGGGTGATAAATATTCATTTTTGAGGTCTTGAAGTACCAGCCACTACTGTTATATTTACCAGACCAGGCTGGGAACACAAAATATTTTTGCAATCCGAGTCCTAACCTTCTATTCTTTCCCCCTTTCAAAAGGATTTTGTGACTGCCATTCTCATGGGGAAACAGTTTGTGGCCTTGTTTCTTAGATGAGACTACCCACAGAAGTGGTTGAAACAGTTCAGAGAGTAAATTTTGTTGGTTTGGGGTTGGGGTTTTTTTGTTTATTTTGGGTTTCTGTTTGTTTGGTTTGGGTTTTTGTTTTTTGTTATTATGATTTCTGCCCCTTTTAGAATGCAAATGCCTGGACATCACTGAAGGCACCTGACAACAGCTGAATGGATGTCAGCTCATACATGAATTGTAACAAAATGAAAATTTGGCTGCCACAAGATGATTTTGGGGGAATTCTATACTTAAGGGCTTTAAAAAACATTAACTCCTAAAGAGTTACAGTTTCCAAACTGCTCCATTTCCTGTGTTTTTCTTGAATACAGAATGAGAGAAAAAAAAAAACCCAAACCCTGGAAATATGAGCAAAAGCTTTGTTTGCCATAAGATCAGCCACACCATAGAATAAGCTCATAAAAAGGAGTGACATGCACCATAAATCTCAACTGCTTTATAGAAAATAAAGCAAAGCTGTCACAGGGGTGACATCACTGAGCACAGAGGAAACGCAAAAATCTTTGCAGAAATGTTGATTTCAGTATTAGGATTCTGTGTAGATTAAAATGTTTAGCCCAGCTTGAAGTCAGTGGCAGGGAAGGAGGGGATAAATTAATAGGAAGTAGATAATTTTTTCCTTTTTAGTACCAGTTAAGAACCAAAGAATCAGGTTAAAACTTTCTCTGAGGATTCATATCCCATCTGAACTGGTAAAACTTTTGGCCATAAAGAGTCCAGTACAATGAAAATACCAACCACGTGAGCAGTTTGTGAATGTCTTTGTCCATGAATCTACCTGGTTCAACTACAGACCACTAACTGCACCTCTCGACCCACTAGATTTAGTATCTGGTCCCAACAATCCAAGATTATGGGTATGTTCCTTATCCACATCACCAAAAGGAGCTATTCCATCCCTCTTTATTTCTTCCATCTCAACACTCAGGTGACTTGGGATGGTGAATGTATTGTTTCCAGTTTTCTGAGACTCCCAAACCAAGTAGAAAACTCAAAAGTTAAATATCTGGACACACTGAATCCTGGAAAACGCTGCTGCCAGCTCTTTAGTGAAACTCACCCGTGGTTTGAACTGAGCACTGGGGCCTTTTGCACTTAAATCCCCAGAATTTGTTCATTATTCTTTTTGCCACAGACAAAATACATATGGGTACCATGGGGATTATTTTAGTGTGTTAAAAGTTACCTGCCTCTCTTGCTAGCTGCTCTGCTGCTCACCCTTGATGAACATCCTCTGATGTTTATCTTTTTGATTTGCCTGCTGTTTATTTACAGATATAGATTTGCTTCTCTCCCCTTCCGAGTAACCTTTGGAGCAAAGCTTTCAGTAAGGGATAGCCTGAGGTGGCTGAGCATACAGTCTTTTCTTTTCTGCTTGTTTAGTTGGGAGGCAGCAAAGAAAGAACAGAGCAGAGGTCAGCTCGGTTTACACAGCCTAAATACAATATTATTTATCAACATCTCCTCTGAAGTCATCCACGAAGCTTCTCAAGTCATGCCTACCGTAGGGATGGGACTGCCAGAAGAATAGTAATGCTGAGATTACAAGGAAAAGAGAAAGAACAAGGAAAGGAAGATGGTATTGGCAGCAGAGGAATATAGAGTGCCAAAATATTCATCGAAGGTTTAATAATTGATTTATGAGACAAAGTACTTTTCTGTCTGGAGGAACAGAGCCACCACTGAGATAAGCAGACACCAAGAGAAATAAAACCAATAAAGGTAAGTTATTGGGGCTTGGAATTTGTTACATATTCTCTTGTAAATCACAGGTTCATTTTCAAGTATCTGAAAGAGTCAGGACAGCACAGAGCTAAATATTACATTTTTTGGAAAGTCTGCAGCACATTGGGAGAGGCTGGAAGGGAAATTCAGTGTAGTAACATGTTAACATGGGTTGAAAATCTGACTCTGGCTTTTGGCAAGAATAGGGGACGTTTGTAAAGCTAAAGAATGAGAAAGGGAGGAACTGACCAAAACCACAGATGAATTCACGCACACACATTTGACCAACTCCTAGAAGAAATATCCAGAGATTTTAAACATAAACTCTTTATGACCCCAAGCAATAAATTTATGGAAGTGAGGGAAGCACAGCTCTCTGCTGGCCAAGCTCTTCCATTCTTTTCTGACCAGGAGTCCTTGCTGCTGGACAGTTGGACTTTAGTGCTTCAGTCTCATTCATTTCTTACACTATGTTGTTTTTAACCAGAGGAATAGAGAAGGGACTTCATAACACAGCTAAATGTGTTACTTACACCAAAATATTATAACAAAAAATGTAATTTTTAGTAGCCACTGAACTGTGAAATATGTTCTCACTGGAATGTGCACCTCTGTATGTGCCCAGGAGAGATTTGTAGGCACAGCTCCCCGTGCTGGAATCTAACACCAATGCAGGTATAGTTTTGCATTGCATCCATTTCTAAAGAACATGTAGGTAAGCAAAAACTCAGTATTACTGTGATTGTTCTGGATATCCCCCACTAATGCTGACAGAAGGTTCCTCATTATATGGCAGGAAGGAAAAGTGAACCCTTTTGTTGCTGGGTACTGGAGCTGAACAAATTATTTCCAATGAATAATTAAGCTGACTAAATGAGATGTTTTCTGCCTGCTGAAGACCAACAATCCCTCTAATATATACATATTTTAGTATTTGAACATCAGACAACTCCTGGGAGCGTGGGGTGCCCATGAGCTGGTGGGGAGCAGCTCCCTGGCAGAAGCAGCTTTCACTGGCTGAGTTCTCTACGAGGCCAACACAGTTTGGCTGAAGGACAGAAGTCTTCTCACCACAGGCACAGGGGACTCCTTTGGACCAGCAGGTAGGATTGGGGTTGAGGAGTGATTTTCATGAACACTATTCTGGATGGCTGAGCCTTCACAGCACTCCCAGCTTGCACATGGATAATTTAACCCCTGTGGATACCAGCTGTGACAAACTGGGTAACTATTTGCAAAGAATCATATTTTATTGGGAAATGATGATCTATTTTGATCCATCTGTACATTTTGATATGTTACCAAATGAAGAATTGGGGCTGGTCAAAAACATAAACAAAAGGTCTGGGCCAAGGCCCAGTATTGGCATATATTTGAGACAGTTTAATTAACTACAAGATAATGATAATGTCTAGAAGTGCCTGAAGAAGCTCTGAAGAAGCTCTCACAAACTCTGAAGTGAGACTTGGTCTTTGATTTCCAGCAGCAAACCAAGGCTGGGGATGATGTGGAGAGCAGCAGTGCTGTCCCTGAGCTCACCAGGGGAGCAGGGGAGGTGACAGGCAGCACCCGAGGGCCACGGGGACTCTGCAGGTCACAGCAGTGCCCTGGGACTGTCTGACAGCTCTGGCAGCTCATGCACACATCGGCTGGGAATTTCTGACTGGGGCAGGGAGGCAGGATGGGAGAGGGATGTGGTGGAGGACAGTGAGTCAGGCTGCCATGTTTGGGGTGGAAGCACAGACGTGAGTCACACATCACGCCAGGCAGGAAGGGCCAGCTTTCTATCCACAAGATTAATTTGAGACTGGCTGATTTCCAAGAGGAAATCAGATGGAAAGGATGCAGGAGGCAGTGTTTCTAAATGAGAGATATTTAAGCACATGTGAGAGGGGAAAATTAACCAGGAAGACCCAATATCAATGAAGAGAGAGTTATTTTGGAGAGGGAAGGGAAATGAGGAGGAGGCACAGCCCAGTGAAACTGCTTAAGGTTTGGGAATATAAAATTCAGTGTGTCTTGTTTGTGATTTCTTCTTCCCCAATGAAACTATTGAAATCCTTCACATGATGGAGCTGAGGGACCTTGTTTACAAACATCCAAGAGACAAGAAAGGTTGGAGGACGATTTTCTGGGATATTGACTTCATATAGGGACACAAAACTTACAGCTACCATGAGAGCAAAGAAGAGAGGCAGGCAAGGAAATGCGAAGACAAAGTTGAGAAGTAACCATGGTTAATCCTGGTTTTGTTTCTGTTAAAATGGTCTTTTTGTCCCTGTAAACTGGACTCTCCTTTTGTGAATGCTACACTGGCCTGATTTACTCCAAGGCTATTCCATCAACCTTGTCCTTCTTGCAGGAGGCACAAACGTGAGGCTGAGGCTCAGCCTAAGCCTGGTCCTCTCTGAAGACAGCACTGCCACTGTCACCAAGCTGCAGGAGGGAAAAGGTGGTGCAGTCTCTGCAGTTACCACACCTACAACCACAGAGGGGGGCAAACAGGAGGAAATCTGCCACAACCTTGAGACCATCATTTAAGCTCTCTGCAGCCACTCTGCCTCATCTACAAAACAGCATTTATGAATTTTCCCTGCTTCCTAAAGATATTCTGAAGGTGTAGTTCAGCTGAAGACAGTGACTTGAAGAGGAGTGTGTTTTCACTCTGTCAAACATTATAATTTGCTATAAACTGTAGTTTCGGGAGCTTTAAAATCTTGCTCACAATGCATTAACTGAAAATCTGATTAAGTATGCAGTGAAGAGTGCAGTGACTTCTCTTCAGAATACGTTTTCATTGGAACATCAGAACTATTATAGCTGTCTAAGTAATATATAGGCTTGACATATATGGTGTCATTAAGGATTTATCTCTTAGTAATGGATCGAGAGCACACACTTTCTGGACTCTCTTGTCACTAATATTACACTGAAAAAAATCCCCTGGTGATTTGTTTAAATTTGTTAATGCAGATTTTAAAAGATACTGAAGCACTAGACAACGCTAATTTCATTGCTTGACATGAAGAGATTGCCTCCATTTCTTTAATGCTCCAACTGTAATGATTTGTTCCTAAGGACCCAGGATTACAAAAATTCTCCCTACAGACAAATTGATATCTTTTTATCTGTGTATTTTCAGGCTTTTATTTATTATCTGAAACAGTCTGTGGTGGGAGTCACAGGTACTGCAAAACGAGTATTCCAATCATTAATGACTCGCAGCCTCCAGCAGCCGTGAGCTGGTGACAAGGTCTGTGGTGTTTCCCGCAGGCCCCTGCACCTGAATCTAAGCAACAGAACAGAGAGAAAGGGTTAAGACATTCCAGGATGTTAAAAACCACTTCTGGATCCCATCCCTGGTTGAAATGCAGTTCAGCTGGTGGAAATTCAACAAGAATTGACTGATGACCTCTGTCCAACCAACCATGTATTATCCATCTCTGACACAAGCAAATCACTTTGCAAGACATTTCCATCTGTCTCCATTCAGCTGCTGCCCTTGCAGTTCCGTGTCTCTGCAGCAGACACTGCATTCCAGCTCTCCAAGCTGAGGCAGGAGGACGTGCCAACCATCCCCCCTTCTGCCAGGATGGTGTTGTTGCATCTTCTCTCTGACCTCTGTCCCACAGCAAAGGAGTGTCCAAGCTCTCTGACTGACCACACCACACAGAAGTTGTCTCTCATTTCCTGCTTCTCTCAGTGATTCCCTGGAAAGGGCCAAAGCCCTTTCAAAGCAGCCCCTGTTTCTGCTCCTCCTGCAAGCAAGTTGTTGTAACACCTTGTTCACACAGTCACACAGGGCCCAAGACATTTTCTTGCTCAAGGGAGAATCATTCAAGAGACTAATCTGTTGTGACACAGATTTTGTTCAATAATAGCTATAAAAACATGGCAGGAAGTGGGAGAAAGAGAAAGAATAGCCTGACTTGTGGTCATTTTTCTTCTGTGGAACTTCTTAATTCCACTATAAGATACACTTTACATTGAGGGATGATTTTGTTTCCACTTCAAACTTTGGGTCTCTAAACACATAACTAACACTGGGAGCCAGTGTTTCTCTCATCTCTCTTGCTCTCTCCTCTCCCCACTCCCTCTCACAGTGTCTGAAGGCTCTAATATGGTTACAATGGGGGAGAAAAAATCACAGGAATTGATATGAAGCTGCAGAACTTTTCCATGAAACATTTTATATCTGATTTTTTTTACATGGCAGCAATTTGAAAGCTAAATGGAACTGCAATGCATAGCTACAAAGCTATTTCTCTTTTTAAAGGTCCTTATCATGCTATACACTTGTCAGCACCCTGGCTGGGTACAGGTCCTGGAGTGCCAGAGGAACCAAACCTGCTGGCAGGGATCCAGATGGGAGATAAACATTGGAAAATAAATGTGCCCAGCTCTCCTGGATCTCCAGAAACTGAAGTCAAGTTTAATGTTCACTGTCACAGGTATGTAAAGATGAAGATTGACAACAAGAGAAGCTCAAAGTCAGGGCTGCTGTGCCCATTTGGGTTGTTACACCTGGAGGGGAAGCAGCTTTTCTGGATCTGAGGGTGACACCTCCACAAAGCACAGCCTTCCTATATTGTCCTCTGCTATTGTAGCTGCCCTAGACACAAAATAAAAGCAGAAAAGCCATAAGAGGAACTTTCCAGCAGATATTCTAGGCTGTAGGATAAAAAAAAAAAAATCCACACCCCAGTCTTGATACTGCTAAAATATTTCCACACAGCTGGGCTGCAGCTGCCTTGCCTCTTGTCTTTAAAATTAGGCATCAGCCTTGTCTGCAAAATGCTACAGCTCCCAAGAGAATTGAAGATGGGTCTGTTTGTCTCCAAAAAGGCACCAGGCTGACATTAGGGAACCAGCAATACCAAACTTTACCTGTCTCCTCTTTGATCAGGAGAGGCTGCTCCTCCTCAGAGGGTCTCCACCACCAGCACGGAGCTCTCCAGCTGTGGGCAGGGTGCCAGGCTGGCTGCACAACTCTCCTTGCAGTCCAGTTGTCCAGAGGGCAGACTGCCACAAGCACAGACTGGGCTCCCCAGCTGGGGTTCTGCTGAGCGTGACCTGTCAAAGCATCCTGCCAAGCTGGTAGGAAGAGGTTTGTCTGATGAGAGTGATGCCGCACTGAAATACTCTGTGGGCTGGGGATGGGATGGGTGAAATCCTCTGGAAGAAATAGGGATGTCTTAGAGCTTGAACTCAAAAGAGGGGCTAAAACAAGGCTGGAGGGAGACTTTTTATGAGGGCCTGCAGTGATAAAACAAAAGGGAATGGGTTTAAGATGAAGGAAGGCAGATTTAGATTAGATATTAGGGAGAAATTCTTCCCTGTGAGGGTGGTGAGGCCCTGGCACAGGGTGCCCAGAGAAGCTGTGGCTGCCCCATCCCTGGAAGTGTCCAAGACTGGACTGGATGGAGCTTGGAGTAACCTGGAATAGCAGAAAGTGTCCCTGCTCGTGGCAGGGGTTGGAGACAGATGATCTTTGAGGTCCCTTCCAAGACAAACCTTTCAGGATTCTGTGGAACCCGGCAGAATGTGAACTTGCTGCAGAAGCAATTGCCATCTTCCACTTCATTTCAGATGGACTCAATGTCCTTAGAGGTCTTTTACAGCCAAAACCATCCCATGGGCTTTTTTTCTGGTCATGCAAAAAGGAATAGAAATTCATGTGACAAGGAATACTAAATTTAAGTGAATACACTACAACAAGACCTTTAGTTCTGTCTGTTGACAATACTCAAACCAGAAGATCTAAAGCTGCTTGTTACAGAGCAGGATAATCTCAGCAGGCCTAACAGAATAAAAATTCATTTCTGCCAGTACACTGAGAATGGCTCAGAATAAACATGCCAAGGAAATCTTAAAATAAATAAAAAATAACTTCTAGCTTCAGGATTGGGAGGAGGGGAAGATTAAATACTTTCATTAAATTGACTTTCATCTGAATGAGGCTTTTGTTTCATTTCTAAAAGAAACTTGTTTCTTTGTTGTCATTTTCTTCTTGAGTGGTAAATACAATGCAGAATTCCAGAAGCCTCATTTCTAAACGAGCAAATGTAATCAATTTCATAGAGCACTGAGACAAATCAATATGGAAGGAGTAAGAAAACCAAACAAAAGCAACAAGAGAAAAATATTACCCTATTTTTATGTCCATAATACATGGGAGAAAAAGATATTTAAAATTACAGAGCTTATTTCTAAAGCAGCAAACATCACTAGTCAGTGATAAAAACCAGTAAACTATCTCAGCTGAAAAATACCACGAGCCTGTGATGATTATAACAACCCATGTGATGGTCATTATTGTCTGCAGTAGAGAAACATGAGCGATTGTGCCTTCTTTGTGTTCTTTTTTAATTTGTCATTAGCAGAGAGTAAGAGACCAGAAAAGTAATTATTAACCCTTGTAATGTTAGATGACATTTCAGCTTCATTTGCAGCTTCAAAGTTGGATTTTATAGCCTGGTGACTCTTCAGAAGGATATCAAGACTTTGCTGAAACATGCAATATCTGCCTTGACTGGCAGCTGCATAAAATCAACATTCAACTCAGTCCACAGAGCCACAGCTCAGAGTCTGGCTACATCATCAGAGAGAAAAGAAACTACATCATAACTAGAAAAAAACCTGAAAATCTTATCCTTTTTTTCTTTTTCTTTCCCTTAAGATTCCTCCTGTCTCCAGTCCAGGAAGTCCCATCTTTGCCCAGAAAGCACAAGCTCAGCAGCCAGATGAGAACCCACACAATTTTCAGAGCATTTTAGCAAGGTGGGAGCAGGCTTGGAAAGAGGCACTTTTCCTGTTCTCTGTTATTAAACCCTAAATCAGTTTTTTCATAAAATTCATAGTGAATTAATTTTCTCAGCTGTAAGTGAGGAAACAATGAGGATGGAAAATAGAAAAAACCAAACTCAAACCAGAACTGAACTAGAAATCTGTTTTTTTGACATCGTGTTCAATGAATCTGAACATAAGGAAAGCAGCACATGTCCACTTTTGCAAAAGGAGACAAATTATAGTAGCTAACTACAATTTGTGACTGCTTTTGGGGTAGGAATATCCCTTCTGAGTCACTGGAAAATAGAAAAATCAAATCACCCTTAAAAAAAAAAAAAAAAAAAGCCATAAAGTTCTATTTCAGCACAGTAGACAAAGGCTGAAATTAAACCAAATATTAATCAGCTCACCCATTATTCTTATTTCAGTACTAAAGAACCAGAAGGAAACATCCAGCAAAAAAAGTTAATATTCATCTGGAGACATATTAAATGAAAATAACCACAAAGTCAACAAACTTCAGCTCATAAAAAGTTGCATGCACATTTTTATTCTGCCATCAACTCTGCTTTACCTTTGGGCCATTTCATATCTGCTTGAGTTATAACTGGTGTAATAAATGGGGTTTTAGGCAGCATATTTCCATGCAAATTTACATTGTCAAATTACTATTCTTATTCCAACTCCATCATAGATGAAAAAATAAATTGAAGGACATGTTTAAAAAAAATCCTTATGATAAAAAATGACTGTTTTAATAGACTTATCCTTTGAAATATTACTTTTCACTCTCATGGAACAGAAGTGTATAAAATTTAATGGGAGTAGATCCAAAAGACCCTATAAAAATAACCTTGTTTAGAGAAGTTTAGTTCCACTATTTAAAAAAAAAAAAATTTAAATCAACAGAGTCTGAATGATTGATTTTTATTGACTGGTGTTCAAAGGTGATCATTACCATCCAGTTCTCCCTCTATGCTGAAATCACACAAGTAGAATTAACTGTAAAATGCAGTATTTTCCTTTGGAAAATTCCAACGTTCAAATCCAGCTAAAGTTCAAGTGAGACATGTGTTTAACTGCACTTTTTAAAGGAGCCCCACGGTGACTTCCCAGGCCCTGTGTAGGTGCCCAAAGTTGTACCAGCACTGGGAGGCTGCACTGAATCCCAGCCCTGGGAAGCTGTGGAGGAGAGGCACAATGCAGGAGCTGAATGTGGAAATTTTTCCTGTGTTTGCACCATTCTCCCACTTTTTTTTTAAAAAGGAGGAAAATTTCAATGCATTCTTTTTGCAGCCCCTGATAGCATGAAAAAGCCTTTGCAGCGTGTGTAGCCAGTTGGCTGGAGGAGCTGGCTGAGAAAACCCAGCCTGGTAATTTTGCCTATAGTAAATGCTGACAGAAATTTCTCTGATACTGTTCCACTGCAGCTGCCTCATTGTTCTGTTTTAACGTAATCAGCACAGTAAGGAGGAAGAAAGGAGGGTTAATTTTATATAAAAAAAAACTTTAATTGAGTCTTTCATACTTCAGTACTGTATGATAAATGCATATAATGGTCTGTGAGTTAGTTCTGGTGGTGATAATGTGGTGTGTCAAAACTTGTCTTGGGTACTTTCAGCTTTGTGTCACCATCTTGCAGCTCCTGAAACAGCCCCAAACTCCTATGCAGGAGTCGCTGAGGAATCACAAATAACAAAAGAGGCTCCTGGGTAAGGGTGAAGCTTCTCAAAATAGCTGTGGGGATCAAGGTGGTTTGAGGCCCCTCTCACTGCCAAGGATGATCCAGAGGGGAGTTAACTTCCAGCCAGGGGTACATCAGAAGCACTCAGTGCACACAGGGGAGCCATGGCACCACTGGCAGTGACCTTTCAAACTCACTGATGGAGTAGCTAAAATCCACCACGGGGAAGACACAGCAGATCTCACCACCACACCCTCACAGTTCTGTTTTCCAGTGCCCATGAGAGTGCAGCTCCTGGTAAAGGAATGAACTCTCTTAATCTCTGTCTCCACTTATTACAGATGGGATGTATTAACACAGGGGGATTTTGAGATGTTAAACCTGCCTTACAGATAGAAAACATGTAGCCTTAAACCAGGAAAAACTTTATTCAAAATATGTGCCAAGCAGTGCAACCACTTCCTCCTCCTTCCCAGACCATCCTCGTTTTGTTTATACCAATTTTAAATAGGGGATGTTCAGATGACATTTAGTCCTTGGATTTTATGAGTGAAAACAAATATTCTCCCTGGTTAAATTCTAATTTTCTCACACAACTTGTACCAGAATCACAGACATGGCAGGAACATGGATGAGGGTCACAGTGCCTATTCCCCATGTCTCAAGGTGCAGATATTAGACTTAAAATCATGCCTTGACTCTTCTTAAAATATTCTAAGGCTGGGGACTACAGATGATCCCCTACAGGTTTAATTAACCTTCCAGTTATAATATATATATATTTTTTAGAACTTCTCGGTGTCTTTTACTCCATGGTAACTTGTCCCAGACCAATCAAATATACAGAAGAGCTTATCCTCCTCCATGCTTTTCTTTGGTGTCATCTTTGTGCATTCTCCTTCTCTAGAAGCTGGGCAGCCTCAGTTCTTCTCATCTTCCTGGTTGCCAGATCTCCAATCACTTAACTCGAGTGAATTCTCATTCTTTGTAAAATACAGATGTTCAAGACAGGAGATTGTTCTCAAAATTCCAAATCAAATCAGAATAAAAATCCTGTGACAATGCTACATTTTAGATTTTTTTTGCTTACTTGAAGACTCAAGACTTATCAACGAAGGTATCAGCACTGTAACAGCCAAAAAAACCTGTCACTGACATTTATTATTGCACCTAGACAAAAGGAAAAAATTATCTCAATAGTTTCATCTTTGTCTGTTTAATTAATAGAACTAATTTGTTGCAAATAGTTCTTGGTTGTTAGCATATTCCCAAGCACATTGTGGCAAGTATTAATTACTTCAAATTCAATTTGCTTTGCTTGATTGACCAACAAGGTCACAGAACTCTCTGGCATTGTGTTTGAAAGAGGGCAAAGAAATCTCAAAGAAGCTTCTCAAAGAAATGCAAGTTTGCTTTGTCCAAATATCCTGAAATCATCAAAACTTTGTTCTCTCCAGAATTATGCCTACAAACAATCTTTGCTAGAATAATTACAGAAAACGGGCAGTGGAAAATGGAACAAAGCAACAAGAAAATCTCGATTCCCTTCCTGTTGTCATCTCGCACACCAACTCAGGACCTCACAGCACACAAACAGGTACATTTTGATGGGAAAATTATGAAGCCAAGGAGTAAAGTAGAACAAAGGGAACAGCTGCTGCCAGTCAAGGCTGGAGAAGAGAATCAGAAGTAACATGGAATTTGTAAATTTAGCAAGTCTATTCTGAGAATTTGGAGTGATGAATCATTCCCCGCCTCCCTAACTTCCGATACTCCTTGAGAGAAAGTTCACTTGGCTTAACTCTGGCCCTCCATTGTCTTTTAGCCAAAAGAAACCCCCAAGTGCTGTGTTTCCAAAGATGGACTAAAGGTCTAAATACATATATTAAGCTGTTGTTTTTATCTTTCAGTCCTTTTTATTAATTAGTCAACCACCTCTATTTTTTTACCCCATCTCTAGTTTGCCTTGCCTCTACTTAGATTGAGGATTCCC
>VZUA01027516.1:0-12656 GCA_013401035.1 Horornis vulcanius
CCAGGAGTCCATAAAACTGCCCTAATCCCTTTCTCCTGACACCAAACATCACTCAGACTGTCCCACACCGATCCCTACCAGCAGCTGATTGATACATTCTGAAGGATTATATTTATCCCTCTACTTATTCAGCACCGACTTCCTTCCCAAAATGCCCATTCTATTAGTTCTACACTTTGAATTTGCTGTCAGAAAGTTTGATGGTTTTTTGTTTTTCCCGTCATGTAAAATTTTCTGTTTTCAAACTTAAATCTTTCTGATTTGGGGTAAGTCTCCAAGAACTGTTTCTACTGCACTGGATTTAGATGTGTGTTAATATTTTTGAGTTGTCACAGTCCCGAAGAGTTCGACCGGAGCAGTGTCCAGGCGGGATAACCCCATTTTCTCCACCACTTATTGCGTCAAAATTGGGCAACCACCACCTCAGAAGCTCTAAATACTTTATGACTGTGCAAAGAACTTAAACCCGAGTTATGTCGGTGTCCATCGACGGGATTGCGGTGGTTTTGCCCCTTTTGCAGGTTTCAACGCACTTTCCGCCCCGCGGGGCACCGGCAGCGGCAGCCCCGGCAAGGCGGCGCCATCTCCGCTCCCGGCGGCTCCCCCCGCGCCTCCCCCCCAAGATGGCGGCGGCGCCCCCGCCCGGCCGTGGACCCCCCANCCCCGGCCCCGGCCCCGGCCCGGGGGAGGCGGCGCTGGCTGGGGATGGGGACCGGGAGTGGGGCGGTACTGTGATCCGGGGTACTGGATATGGGGTACTGGATATGGGGTGTTGGGGTACGGGATATTAGGTGTGGCGTGCTAGATATGGGTGCTGGGATACGGCGTACTAGGTGTGGGGTACTAGGTGTGGGGTGTTGGGATACGGGGTACTGGGTATGGGGTGCTGGGATATGGGGTGCGGGATATGGGGTACTGGGTATGGGTTACTAGGTGTGGGGTGCAGGATATGGGGTGCTGGGATACAGGGTACTGGATATAGGGTGCTGGGATACAGGGTACTGGGTATGGAGTGCTGGATCTGGGGTATGGGGTACTGGGTATGGGGATATGGGGTACTGGATTATGGGGTACTGGGTATGGGGCACAGGGAGGACCTAGGACAGAACTCACTGGGATGGGCTGGTACTGGGACATGGAAGCATGGGATGGGAATGCACTGGGACGAGAGTGGCACTGGGATAGGGCTGGCACTGGGACAGAACTGACACTGGGAGGGGGCAGACGCAGGGCACTGGGGGCACTGGGAGGGGGCAGTGTGGATGTGAGGGGCACAGCCCCACTCCCAGTGCTGCTCCCTGAGCCAACTGGGTGAAGCTTGGGCATGGCTGCAGGCGTTGGGGCACGTTCATGGCTGAGATGGGGATTTGGGAAGGGGAGGTTTGGGATGGGGAGCTGTAAATCATCATTGCTGCTGGCATCCAGCAAATCATGACCACAGTGTCTCACTGCGTCCCACATCCAGGAGTAACAGAGGATATTGCCACCTTTTCTCTGAATTTGTTAAACTTGTTTGTCTCATCTGGGACTGTTATTTTCCTTTGCATTTGAACTTTGGAACAATAAAAGAGGTGGGGGTAGGATTTTTTAATGACGTGTTGGGGGTTTCCCACTACAGTGAGGGAGGAAAGAGCACAAGCAGGCCCCAAGTTGTGACAGCTTAAATTGAATGGGATTTTGGGAAAATAATAAATGAGATTTGCAATGGCTCATTTGAAATACACATCACAATATTCTTCATCCCTTGAGTGAGGCACATAAAATAACCTTTAGAATCTTTAAATTTAGTCAGAAAACAAATACATTTCTCACCTCATCTGTGCCAGCAAGTTCCAGCTAAAACGCAAATACTGCAGATGCTTGCAGCCAGCATTGAAACATTCAGTGGGTCCAGGTTTACAGGGGAGTTGGAACCAAAAAATTTTACGAGTAACTGAACCATCCATATTTATTTAGACTTTTGGTTTGATTTTAATTGTTGTAAATTCTGTTGAGAGTTCCCTAGTTTGGAACTTCTTGCCCTTTTATCTTGTTGCTCTACTGATTGTTTTGCCAGAACCTGCACCATGCTCACCACATGCATTCCTGCCTTCCTCAGAGCTCACCTCCAAGGTGCTTTTGTCCCATAAGACAGATACCCCAACCCTAAATCACTTTTGGGGCTGTTTTTCAGTGTATTCTGGGTAGATACTTCCAGCCTAAAGCTGAGTCCTCACTTTGTATTTAATTATTCACACAGAAATGTTATTTGGAAATATTGCAGAATTAATGCAGATATTCCACTAATTTTCCTCTCTGGCCATGCAATATTATTATTATTGTTAACATTTTATATTCCCATATTATTCACACCTGCTGCCAGGCAGTTCCCTGCAGTTTCAGGAGACTCAGATTGTCAGCAGCTCCAGGCTGGGAAAGGCAAAGTGCCCACACCAGGGAGCCACATGAGCTGGAGGTTTTGATGCAAAATCTACACTTCAATGCAAAATTAATGGGTCAGACTCACTCAGTGACATTTGTGAGAAAGAAATTAATATTAAATGATGCAGCAGAGCCCAACTGAGGCATGTGCCTGGCCCTGCCCGTGGAATCACTGTTGTGGGAGCGCTCCCAATGCTTCACACTAACTATCAGCAGTAAGGTGTCACAGAATTTCCTAGGAATTTCTGCTCCAACACTCCATCCCACACGTGGTGGCTGGGGAGGATGAACCCGTGCCAAGGTTTGTCCATGCTCTGGGCAGTGAAGCACCAGTGCTGCTGCAAAGGGTGGTGTGTCCCAACCCTGCACTGCACACCCAGGAACCGCCATTGATTCCGGTGCTCACACATGAAGGACTTTTGGCTTTCCCTCTTCTTACTGCAACACAGTGATGACCTCCACCTCAGACAAGTTTCCCGCATGCCTCCCTCCAAAGTCCTGTCCTCAGGTATTTAAGGAATGGATGCTTCTCCCAAAGGGCTTACTAAAACGTGGCTTAGTCATTTGGAACGGAGTTGCCAGACAGCACAAACTGGAGTCACTTTTTAGTCTTTGCCTAGACTGTATAATTTCCAGGTTCTCTTAAAAGTATTTTGCAGTTAATATTCTGTCTTAGGTTGCAATGCAAGATGTAACCAGAAGTATGTATTCTATCACCATCTGTTGAAACCAGGTGGAGCAGTGTTTGTTATTTCTTCCATGACCCATCCCTCATAACTCCAGGGGTGGGCATATCCTCTGTTAATGGGCTAGCTGTTAAAAACCAGGTGGGGCAGTTTTATTTCTCTTCCACAACCCATCCTCTGTCCAGGGAAATATCTTCTGTTAATGGGCCATTGAGTCTCACTGCATGCTCCACCCAGTGGGAGGAGCCAAGCATTCCTACCTGGATAAAACCAGAGATTCAAAACACCAGAGGCAGCCTGTTTCCACTGGATTCCCAGAGGAAGATCAGTCCCATCTACACCACCACGGGACATTCTTCTACAGGATCATTGCTTCAACAGAACCACATCTGTCATTCCAGGAGGACTGGTTTGGGCTGCTCCCAACACCCTGACCAACAGGGTGTCAGATCGTATTCTGATTCTGTCAGTGGTTTTTTGTACTACTGCATTTTTATTTTAATTTTCCTAGTAAGAACTGTAATTCCTATTCCCATATCCTTCCCTGAGAGCCCCTAATTTCAAAATTATAATAATTCAGAGGGAAGGGGTTTACATTTTCCATTTCAAGGGAGGCTCATGCCTTCCTTAGCAGACACCTGTCTTTTCAAACCAAGACATTATCCCTTATTAGCTAACACCTTGCCTTGGCTGGTTTGCTTCTGTACTAAGCAGCAAAAAGTATTAAAAATGTAATTTTGAGAGAATAAGATGTTAAAGCCCTAAATATATATAGCTGGACAAGGCTTTTCCTTCTGAAGAAATATCACTTCCACAGAGATTTCTCATGCTGCCATGGTAATACGCCATTTGTTAAAGTCTGAGCCGCTTGCCAAGTCCTGGCCCCTCTCTGTGGTGGCGCATTTTCAAAGTTTGTTTCAGTATTGTTTCACCATTGTATTATGTTTTGTTCTCTGTACAAGAATAGTTTTTCCCTTTGTGAAGGAATACACAAGACAGAGAGCAAGACAGACTTAATTAGCATAGCTAGTTTGGTAACGAAAATGCCCTGGCGTGAGCAAACAGTGCTTTGAAGATCGCAGGGGATTGAGTTAGGTCTGCTTACTGATGGGATTTAGTTTGCTTACAGGAAACAGGAGATGGAATCAAACTTCTCCAAACAAGCGTGTTTGTAAAATGCATGAGTTTGGCTATAACATGTATAATCCAATCATTGTAGCAAAAATTATTAACCAACTTGAAATGGTATATAAGCTTCTGGAAAATCTGAGTAAAATCGAATTCTGATCACCAAATCAGTCTTCCCATCTCTCCATCAATTGTCAATACCTTTGTACCCCATGTTTCCTCCCTGTTGGTTTATCACCTGATCCTCTCTCTTATCAATCCAATTGTCCCCTACCCCCAGCCCTGTCAATCCAGGCTGAGCCTCTCTCAAACATCTGGAAGGTTCCCAGGAAGGTGTTGAGTGATTGGCTGAGGCTTGGGGAATTCCCCTCCTCCTCCTCATGATTGGTTTTGCGCACTGATTGATTGGGAGAGATCCCCTCCCAGTTCGGACCCTATTGGTTGAGTGTTGTCCCCACCCCTGTGATCCTCCCCTCCTTAAAAAGCCTTGCACACCTCAGATCTGGGCTCTGCCTGGGCTCGAGCTGGGGAAATGAGCACACACTGTGGTTCACCAGTTGGGGTCTGCGCTTCTCTTCTTACCAAGGTTGTGCTTCTCATGAGTGTTTGTGCCTACGATCCCATGTTCAGGCAGTGGTCACCGTGCCTGCTGTTAACTGTGGCTGCGGGGTCGGAGCTGGCCGCAGAGAAACCCCACACAGCTACACCTCTCAAAGTGCGGGGAAATAATTTTGTCTTGAAAGCTACTCTGATGATCTATTACCCCTTCATAGTTTTAATATGGCAGGACAAGTTCCAAATGATAAAATTATATGGAATTATTGCACGTATGAAGTGGCTTGTGCTGGAGAGCCACTGCCATCAGTTGTGAACAATTTCAAATTAGCTAAGGGAGACTTTCAGGGTGTTGGGTGTTGGATTTATATCCTTTTTGTATCCTTCCCATTGAGTTGCTAGGGAACTAATTGCTGGGTGCTTATGGGTGCTTGGACCAAGGCTGGAAAGGACGGGGTGGGGGGCAGTTGTGCTCTCTTGCACCTGGCATCGGAGAGGGCAAGTCTGGCGGCTGCTGCTGCTGTGGAAGGAGTCTCGTTTTCTTCACTGGCTCCGGTGCTGAGAAAGGCTACCATCATCGGCTCCTGAGCTCCAGAACAGCTGAGTCCATCTTCTCCTGCCCTGTTGGGCCGACCCTGTCTTACCGCCGCCGTTTCCATGGCACTGTTTTGCGGCGCTGTGTCTCCTCCCCTGCTGGGACATCCCTCCAAAATCTGTCTTAGTTTGAAAGACAGGTATGTGCTAAGGAGGGGTCAGGGCCTCCTTAGGAGATAAGGAATTCAAATCCCCTCCCTCCAAATTATTATAATTTAGGAAATTAAAGGGGCTTTCAGGCGGAGTTATGGGGATAGGGATAACAGTTCTTTACTAGTATTTGTAACAGTGCAAACAAACAACAATTACAGCAATAAGACTAAACAGAACCAGGCAAGACCTCGAGGGGCTTTGTTCTCACAAAGCTCGGGGCGGTCTGATCTCGCTCGGGAGCAGCAGGCTGGAACGGTGGAACAATCCCGGGCCGGTGGGTGGGAGCAGCTCTGCGGTGGTGTCTGGAGCGGCCGGGATGTCCCAGCAGGGGAGGAGACACAGCGCCGCAAAACAGCGCCGAGGGAACGGCGGCGGCAGGACAGGGTCGGCCCAACAGGGCAGGAGAAGATGGACTCAGCTGTTCTGGAACTCAGGAGCCGATGATGGTAGCCTTTCTCAGCACCGGAGCCAGTGAAGAAAACGAGACTCCTTCCACNGGGAATCTCTAACTAACCTTTTTATTCCAGACTAAGAAGTCAAAAAATATATTTTGCCTTCTATTTTTCATCATGTTGCTTGCAGGCAGAACAAGTGCTGGGGATGTCACTCCTTCATTCAAAGCCAGTTGTGCAGAGGAGCTTGTGGGTAGTTTAGTCTGAGCAATTTGCAAATGGCCCAAGTCTAAATTTGGGATATTATTTAGGAACACCTACACACCTACAAAACTCCTGCTACAAGCTGCCCTCCCTTCTTCCCAGGTCCCTAGGAATGCTGGGGACATGCCACAGAACAGCCGCCACCACCCTCTGTGCTTCCAAGCCCAGAAGCACATCCTGAGCTTTTTCCTTTTCCTGGAAGGCTCCTCCCAAGCACGGGTGTTTTATTAGGAGGAAAATCTCCTGGAAAATATGCTGGAGAAATAAGTTCTTTATTTGGACTTTATACAAGTGTTGTGCCTACACTGAATGTGAAGTGACTTTTCTGAATTAAGAACCTTTTCTCTGTTACTCTACAAATTCAGGCTTACCTTGATCAATAGAAAATGCTGACAATCACAACACAGCACCATGTAACCAAATGTCATCAAGCAAAAATAGTCTTTATTCAAATTTCATGGAAACGGGGATCACTGTACTTTGCAAGACAGGGAAAAATAAAATAAAAATATTTAATATAAAACAAGGATATTGTCACAATACCAGAATATGGAACTATAGTTCTTTTCCCTATAGATTACTGCAAGTAGCTCTATTTTTTCCCTTTTGACTGTGCTATTCACAACTTTTTAAGTCCAAAAAATATGGAACAAAAGTAGTATGAAACTTAAGACTTAGCACTTCCACTAAATGGCAGACATCAAAGGGCACCAATTGAGGGCAAAGACTGTTAAATCTGTCATACCTACCTATCAGTCATCACTGCAATCCCATACACCCACCAGGGCGCAGTGCTCATGCCCTGCAAGGCTCTCCCTGGAAAACAGGGCAATTTGGGGGCTTGAGGAAGAGCTGTATGTGAAGAGAACCTTTCTACTGGATAGAAAATGACTGGAGCAGCCTCACACCAGAGAGCGCTGCAGGGAGGGAGCGTTGCAGTAGATGACAGACAGACCATCAGGTTAAAAATACACAGCATCGACAGGGTTTCTACTTCAATCACTTGGTTACAGCTACTAAACATGTACAAAAGACTTTTCCAACCATTCCAAGTGGAGTTGCAGCAAGGTTAGGATCTGGAGCGGGACCTTGACTGCGACCGGGAGTGTGATCTAGAGGCAGACCTAGACCTGGATTTGGATCGGGACCTTGGCTTTGAAACAGATTTGGACCTGGAACGAGAATCTGATTTGACATTTGGTTTGGACATGGAAATGGACCTAGACCTGGAGCGGGACGCTGCATCCTCCCCCCCTCCTTTCGCCTCCTTCTTGTCTGACCCAGATTTGAGTTGCTCCTTTTCTTTGGAGCCTGACCTGGACCGCTCGTGGCTGTCCTTCCTTCTCTTCTTGCTGCTGCCTTTGCTGTCTCGCTTGCTGCGCCTCTTGCTTTTCTCACTCTTGCTGCGGCTCCGGCTTCTACTTCTGCTGTCATCCCTGCTCCTCTTCCTACTTTTCCTTTTATCTTTACTGTGGCTCCTGCTCCTACTCTCATCCCTGCTTTTGCTCCTGCTTCTAGCCTTGCTAATGCTCTTCTCCCTGTCTTTACTTCTACTCTTCTCCTTGCTTCTGCTCCTCACACTCTCCCTTGCCTCTCCCCTCTCCTTACTCCCACTCCTGCTCCTACTCTTTTCCTTGCTGTGGCTCCTACTCTTGGCTTTCTCATCACTGATATGGAGAATGCCCTCAGATTTATCCTTGCTTTTGTTTCGGGATTTCTCTGCACTCCTGCTGCGGCTCCTACTTTTACCCTCTTTACTTGGAGTCCTGCTTTTCTCTTTCTGGCCTCTGCTACGGCTCTTGCTTCGACTACAGCTCTTGCTTCTGGAACGGGACACAGACCTGGAAGAGCAAAAGCAATAGACAGCTCTGCTTTAGTGTGGCAAGGGTCTGAGCAGAGGGTGCAGAGTATGGGAGGGAAAAGAAGACACAAAGTGCTCCTGCTGCAGATTTAACATGATGCTTCTCACTAAAGTGGGAGCCCTCAGTTCTCCCAAGACAAAGACATACCTGGATCTGGATCTGCTCTTGGAGCGGCTGCTACTGGGACTGCGGCTCCTGCTCTTATGGGAGTGTCTGCTTCGAGAGTGAGACCTGCAACACAGGGAACCAGCTTCACATTAGGACGTGTCCGTGGGGAGCTTGTGACCCCTGTGGGCAGAATCCCACAGGGCTAAAACACCTTTCAGCTGCTAAATGTTCAGAGTTACACAACACAGAGTTACAAACATAGAGCACCCTTCTCCCCACCTCTCATCCCTGCTGCCATGTCTAGCTGTGAGCAGAATGCTTATCTGGAAGAAAAGATGCCAGTTTTTTTAAGGGATAATCACTTTCCCAATCAAATAATAGTCTGAATATGGTGAGACACTGGCATAAAGCTTTGACTTCAGTTTTTGATTTCATAAGCAAGTTCTTCTAGGAACAGTAAAGATTTCCCTGAGTTTTCTTGCCGTGAGTTCTACCCCAGAATGGAAAGGGGAGAACACTTGGTGCTGCTGAAGCAGCTCTTGGTCAGACAAGGAAAGCAACAAATCTCTGAGAAACAGGGAACAGGTGGAGGTTTCCAAGCTGAAAGAACTGTTAGTCCTGCTTGGAGCAGAACAGAGTGTTCAGAACTGAAGTGTTAGAAGCACCTTCTGTTTCATTCCATGTACATGGCTCCAACGGCAATGCAGCTGCTCCCACTAGGATCAAGGGCTGAGTTATCAGGGAATAACAGTGACAGGTGTTCAGGGAGCAGGTCCACACATCCAAGGGAGACACCTCAGAACACAGTGCTCATTTGCCCTGGATACCAATACATGCTCAAAAAAATAGACCTGTTGAGAACTCCAAAGTGTTTCCAAGGTGTTTTGGAACCCAAAAGTCTCAATCTGCTCTATGTTCATTAACTGCAGCCTGAGATACATTACAGACATACCTTGAATGGCTTCGGCTTCTGGAGTAAGAGCGGCGCCGCCTCGATCCAGGTCTGTCTTCCACTAATCTAATCTTTCTGCCATTTACTTCTGTCCCGTCCAGCTTTTCAAGGGCTCTTTTCATGTCAGAATAGGATTTGAACTCAATCACACCTTCATTTTTCCTTCCTTTGTGTGCATCTGCATATGTCACTTCCCCTGCCTGACGCATATAATCCTAGGGGAAGAGGACAGAATCACCATTGCCTTGAATCCACAGCCAGGCTTCCAGCTGACCTTGCTCACATCTGACACGATGCTCCCTGAGCCTCTTCTATTCACAGGGATGTCAGCAAGGTTTCACCTAAACAGCATCTATTGTGCCAAATAACACACTATGATTTCACAGAGTCGGTGTGATTAGACAGTTTTGACCCAAATGATAACTTAAGGTCTCCCACTTCTACTCTTAGATCAAATATGCTCTGGATTCTTCAGTTTCAAATTACAGAAGTGATTGAAGAAGTAAAATGCTTGCTCTCTAAATCATGTTTTCAAAACTAATTAGGAAAGGTGATAAAGGTTGAACATGAAGAAGCAAGAAGCCCACAGAGAAGCAGAGATCCCTTCATCCTCCACCTCGTTTACACAGCTCGTTCTGCTGGAAAAAACCCTGACAGAACGCCAAGCTCAATTAATTTCCCCACTTCGTGCTTCTGGGCTTCTCTGTTTCCATTCCTAAACCCCCCTGTTTATCAGGGGTCTGTTATGCCCTGCTTTGAACAAGCTGCTAGGCTAGGGTATCGTTCAGCCCCTGTGGAATTTGGCTGCAGTGGAAACAGGGCACAGAGCTCTTGTTTGGTTTGTTTTCAACCCAGCTACTCCTGTTTTAAGTACACTGAAATGAAAGCTATTTCCAAAAATGCAGTAATGCATCCATTGGATGATTAATCATGCCATGATCTACTTAGAATTTTAATAACAGAAGCAAAAACAAGCTACTGATGGTATGAAGCATTAACAACAAAGACACTGGAAGCATCTCCATACATACCTGAACTAGTGTAAAATTCAATTACAGACCAGTTTCTACTACATCAAAGTTTGTTTAGAACAAATTTTACACACCCTTAGAAGAGAACCATAAGATAAAGTGTTCCAACAAGAACAAGTGGGTTTAACCATTGCTGCTCAGTTTGATAAGGAAGCACTAATCTTTTTGTATCTACTATTAAAATCCTGCTCCCTGAATCCACAATGTGGATAATCATGAGCCAACACATCACCTCCAGAGTACTCAGAGGTACCGTGGGCTCCACAGTGTCACTCAACACCTCCACTACCCAGAATCACCTGCCACTCCTTTGGACTTCAAAAATAAGTTTTTGGCAGAGACTTTGCATGATTACTTATTCAGGAAGTATCCTTTCCCTGAAACTCTCCTTAGAACAGTTTTAGATGGTGTGGGAATTCCTCTTAGAGACTGTGCAAGAACAATGCTGTTGCTTCGAACAGCTGTAGCACCTTATGAGTTGATTGGTTAAATCCAAACTGACAAGGACAAACTCCTCCATCTCCAGTGAATCCTACCCCTGGTGTGATTTGAGTCTGTTTTGACAGGGCTTAAGAGAAGATAAAACACACCTGTACATGATATTAGCTGGTGCTAAGGATAAGACTATTCTCCCACTGTCCAGTGCCACCAGTTCTGGAGGTGCAACTCCCAACCTCTCATGAATGGTTTCATATATGCAAATATACTCCTGTATTAAGGTGTGTGTTACTTTCAAAATATACTCCCCATGGAGTTGCTCAGGAGTTGGAGCAAAGCAGAGCTGCACACCACTTTGCCTTGCTGAAGATGTCTTTTACCCTTTGTGCTCTGTAACAGAGAGAGGGTAAGGAAAGGGACCCCATACCTTCAGATCCTGCCAACTGCAGCGGCTTGACAAATTTTCCACAATCAATCTGTATTCTGTGCGGGTTGGGGGACCGTACTTATCTCTTCCGCTTCTTCTATAACCATATCCACCTTTAGGAGGTGACAAGCAGATAGCAGAACTTCAGCCAGGGAAATGGAGCCCTCGCTCTCCACCCCGATGGAACTGCTCTTCCCTGGGTGTTCCCAAAGACATCACAGACTCCCCCTCAGGGCTAAATCCAACCCCCATAATGTAACACCTTACAAAGACCCAAAGCATAAAAACAGTTTTACTACAAGCTTGTCATTAAACAGGGCACAGAACTATAGTTATACTAGAACTAACAAGCAATTATGTTTAATATTTTTAAAACAGTTTGAAAAAAGAAACTGAATAAAGCCAGTTGACTAATGTTACTTACATTGCTTAAAAGCTTTCTGAATATCTGACATGAATAAAGCTTTTCAGGCACCTATTTCAGATTAATCTCATCTGTCTCTAACCCTTGGGATCCTCACCACCCAGGTCTAATGGGAAAAGCTTGCAGTCGTCACATGGCTTCATTTTTTTTTTTTTGGTCAGCCAAGGGCCACAAAGGTCAAAGAGCCACTCGTGGAAAGGTATCCCAAGGTCAGCAAATGGAACGGGCAGTCATCTTAGCCTCAAAGGACTCTTTCAATTAAAACATTAAGGTCTTTGTTAAATCTATGTTAAACGCCACATTGCAAATAGACCATTCAAATAGTTTAATGAAATGATAATAAAAATGGTACAAGAAATTGTGTTTATTAATGTATCAATTAAAAGAGTTTAATACAACAAATAAATTAATAAATATTCAGATCAACAATTACATTTACAGTTACAGAACACTAGTCACAACTTTGTATTGCTTTCCTTTAAAATTACCTTTATAATATAGTAAAACCGTGTTTTATTTAAATTAAGCCATGGATACAAATGCACAAGAGCTTACTGCGTCCAGAACCGTAACTGCTGTCCCGGCGTGGGCCCCGGGCGTGCTCCACGATCACTCTCTCCCCACACAGATCTTTCCCATTTAGCTCATAAACCGCATCGTCGGCGTCTCGCAGGTCATCAAACTCTACAAAGCCATACCTAGGGAAAGGGAGGGAAAAGGAACTGAACCTGAGGTATCTGTGCTCAAAAGCAACTTGTGGGTTCCTGCAGAGCCCTGTGCATGCTGTCCTGCAGATGAGCCTCCTGAGCATACCTGAGGGTTCAAGGCCTTGAGCCTTAAAAAAAAAAAATCAAAAAAAACCCCCAAAACCCCTCCAAAAACTGGGAGAGAAATAGGAAGGCATGAAAACACATCTGCTGATTTGCTGAACTGAACCTAAAGTAATTCTTCATCAAAAAACAAATCCTGTGAGAGTGTAATGACTGAATTAATTTATGTTAGCAAGAGATTACTATCATGGCATAACCTTTGATGAAATCAAGGGTGTTATCTCTATTTTTAAAGGTAGAAGCTAAAAACCCCAACCATTAAAAGTGATCCCTGCCCCACACACCAAATAAACACAGAATCACAGGTTGGAAGAGCCCTCCAAAATCAGGGAGTCTGACCATGATCTTAGAGATGGCCTCAATTATCCCTGGAAGTGTCCAAGGACAGGCT
>VZUA01027527.1:3117-14786 GCA_013401035.1 Horornis vulcanius
TTGGAAATAAAACTGAAACAGTGATACATTCTCTTCATAGGAGAGAAGGAACTCCAATAATTTTTTGGAGTACTTTGAGATACTACTCTGACCTTACTTTCAAAAAGTTCTTCTTTTGCTCTAGTTGAATTCAACCTTTCCCAGGGCCAAGAGTTATACAGCATTATTGTATAGTTTCTGTCAGAAAAGTTTGTATTTTAGTAAATGTTTTATGGAAAAGATATTCTCATTTACATAGTGTTAAGTACTTTGAATGTCTTTTCCCACAATTGGACTTTGTTGGTGTATTTCCTGCACTTTGCCTTGTTTTTTTGTGCTCTGTCTGTGTGAGATTACATGGGGTTTTCCTTAACTTGAAAAATCTTATCTTTTGTTGACGGGAGTGACCTTTACTATTTTTAGAGCATAATGCAAGACCCATCTTTTCTCATGAGCCTTTCCTCAGTAACGAACAATGACATCATATCCCAGGGGTACTTTTGAGAAAATAGACCCTTAGTAACTAGCTATGAAAGACTAAATCAGAACAGGGAAATTGAGGCCTTTTACAAGACACTTCTGCACCAGAAACTCCTACTTATAACCACAGCAACTTTGATTTGCCTAGCCAAGGAAATAACAAAACAGTTACAGCAACTTAGGTTTCATCAATCAAATATACAACAGATTGCCAGAAGGGATTAAACAGCTACTGGGACTTCACACACCAAGACCATGTCTAGATGACTGTAATTACAAAAACATCACAGAATATATTGCTTTTGGAAGGGCCTTCCCCCAGTAATACGACATGAATGAATCAGTCAAACTGTAAACGCTGAACACACCCGATGTTTTCAATTGAACATAAAATTCCACAAATTTCTTTAAACTACATGTTACCTTTGCCATGATATAAAAAGCACAGAGGAGAAGCTGGTCCAAATGCCTATCCTTCATAAGATCAGCACAATGAACCAATGTGAATTCAAAACACGTCCATATCTTCCTGCGTAAGTCATGGGAAACATCCAGTTTTAAGCAGAGATCACGCAGGCGTACACTTGCCAGATGATACACCTGGAAGGAAAAGACACACAGTAANCCACGAGGATCATCAGTTCTTAAGAGAATAGTCCACAGGACTGAGCCCACAGGCTTGGCAATGTTAGCACCAAGCTCATACCAACTGAGTTGATCTCAGGGCCACTGTACACCATGGTTACAGTGCAGCCAAAAGTCCACTTTCATCCACAGAAAAAGCCAGCACCCAAATGGGTGAGGGCTGCACACACAGCACTGTTGTGCCTCTCCTCCATCCAGAGGCTGCTGATGACACAACACACTTCTGCTCAGAGACTCTCATCCTAACTCTCAAGATGAGTAATTTTTAACCAGAATATAAACCAGAAGCATGGAAAATCTTCACAGAATCCATAAGAGCACCTTAGGCATTTCGGCCACTGCTAGACTGATGCTTCTTTTTACTTCTAATCCTTGCCAACATCATAATGAAATTATCATTCCCTTAAAATTCCAACTAAAATTACCATCTTTAAATCATGAAATACAGAATTCAATTTTTTAATACTGAAGGATGTAGAAGGCACTCAGATACTACAGTCAATGTCTGGAGTACAAAATGCCTGAAGTCAGATAAATACAATAGTTATGCACTCTTGTGTGGGAGAAAAAAAAATCTGATTTGTGCAAGTTAACATTTAAGAGTATTCAGATGGAAATATGTTGGTAGGAGGATTTAGTCACAGAGAAGGAGGGATTGCTATTGTTTTGCTGTACAAGGTGGAGCATTCTTACTCTGGAGAGGTTTAAAAAGCAAAGGGAGGAAGCAGACTCTCCTTCATCATGGGCACTCTCTGAGAAACTTGACTGACCTCAGTTATCAGGGTAAGAACTAAATCTGGGGCAGACAGAGAAATCCAGAGGGGGAAATATTCTCCTGCCTTGGGACAATAGGCATTTCTGAACATCATATACACTTACTGTAACAACAATGCCTTATTGACATTCTTTCCTTATTAAGAGAACTGCCTTTTTCAGCACACACCTCTTTCCCACGTGAAGCAAATTACTTACCTTGCTAACTTCGAATATTCAAAAAAACCACACAGCAAAAGTGCAAAAGCTTTTTCTTAGTAAGCAAATGGGCTTATAAATGATGAGTTCTGAATAATGGTTAGCATGCAATGGATTCTCCCACTCATGAGCTACAAATACACTGCATATCATCAAGAGCTTTTAATAATTTTGTCATCTAGATATTTCAGAAATGTTTTTAGATTTCTGCAATATGTTCAGCAGTGAAAGTGGCATGTATCCAATGTTAACAATAGACTCTAAGCTATGAATCACCAGAGAAAAACAAAAAAATTTGCAAGAATAATGTTTAGTCATATTTGTCAGAATATATCAGCCCAAGCAAATGCAACCCTCAGGGTTCTCAAACTAAATCTATCAATGCATAACTCCCAAATTCAGTGACAATTTTTCCAATTTTTACCCTACTTTAAAATTCAAAGTACCTTGAGGCTGCAAAATTTTTGTAAACAACAACAAAAAAGGATTTATGAAATCTTCAGCAAGACTTGATGAAAAGTTTTATTCTCAGTGCAGAGAGCCTTTTGATTTTGGGGGTTGGAGGGGGCAGGAAAGGAGGGGTTATGGTCTAGCATGTTGTATGAAATACTCATACTTAGGACTCTGGGTCAGTCTTTAAACTCTGCAAGTTGTGTCATGTTGCTTGAATAGAAGATGTCAGAGCCCTTATGAAAAGCTTTTCATTGCTAGGTTTAGCCAGTAGGAAAATCTGACAAAAACCCTTATATCTGAGAGTCTGTAAGGTAGTAAATGCCTCTGCCAGGTCATGAACCTTCAGCCCAAGACCTTCCTCTGTCTCAAAGTACTGAGTGAGGTTCATTCTTCTCATTATTACTGGCTATTCTGCTTTGGAAATCATTCTGCTTTACCCTGTTTAAGTTGTTCTGCTGCACAGTAAAAGGATTCAAGATTCATTTGACCAAAGAGAGAAAACAAGTGTCAGCTTGGTTCAAGAGCTGGGTGACGATCACACTTACCAGAGGGAGAGTCCTTACTTGTAAAAGTGTTTTAGGCATTTTATCACTGACCTTTGAACGGTGAACAAACAACAGGAGCAACAGGAACATGCGAAGCAGCCCATATCCTGATACCCAGAGCAGCAGGAGGGATGTGGGTTTGAAATCTATCCAGCAGAGGATCCAACTGAACTTGGAAGCACACCAATGGCTTCAAAATTTTATCAAATGTTTGCAATTTCCCACCTCCTCCATTTTCCATAGCCAGAACGCCCTGTTATTAACACCACTACACAAGAATTTCCAGCTAGTTAGGTCTCTCAGGTTTCTGCAACAAGTCTCACTTCTTCAGTAACATCAAACCCTCACCACTTGCAAGAAGATATCACAGTCAGTTATAGAGAGAGACAGTAGGAGCTGAGCACAAAGTACCAGCATGTCACTGCAGAAACAACCCAAATTATAGGTTCCCCTTTAGTAAACTTCCTTATTTTCAAATAAACATAGTCAATGCACAGTTTTGATAATTTTGTTGAGAGCTCCTCTCTCCCTGCAGAACATGTACCTCCAAAGTCTAGTCCTAGTACTTTCTCCTTCATTTCTCATGTAACAGCTGCTGTTAGGACAGTCTTAAGAAAGCAGCAGGAGTGGAAGCACTGACATCACTGGTAGATCTAATTGAATTTCTAAACCTGCATTCAAAAGCGTATAAGGAGAATATTGCTCATCGAGACTTTGATATGGATATTTGTGAGAACTAAGGGCTCAAGACTGCAACTTCTTGCAATGTAATTTCTTATCTAGAATCCAGAGAAGGCAAACCTGCGGGCCTCATTAGTCTGTCTTTAGACTCTAATGGGTATTTAAACAAGGATTTAAATGACTTAAAATCACTTCAGAGAAAAAAATTACCACTAAATTTCATTATTGGGTTTCAAGGTCTAGTTTGTGATTCCAGCTGGAAAAGTAGAGACAGAGCATTCAAACAGTTCTGTTTAAAAATAGTATTATAGGATTAAACAAACCTAAGGAGAGCTAACAAAGACAAAGATGATGAATTAACTGAATTTAAGTGGCAGGAAGTTTTTTTAAGTTATCAAAAATCTAGAAAAAACAGAACCTATTTTACCTTAGAGCAAAACATATTTGTTGTAGGTGTTCCCCTACTTCACCTCTTCATTTCCTTTAAAGCTGCACAATCCTAGTGAGTTTATTGCAGAGTAAAGAGGCTATGGTTTTTGTTTCTTTGGCAGGACATCAGTGCTTAGCTTTTGATGTGCCAGGAACCTCCCCAAACAAATTCGCTGTGAAACAGCAGCACCTTTTTGTGTTGGAACAAACTGACAAATGCAACTACACCACAGATGGGAATCCTCCTGCTGTTAGTATGCACAGCTGCAAGTGTTTGGTTTAACAACCAAAGAGCAAGATGGTTAAAAGATAAATTTTCTAATCAGGTTCCTGACTTCTAAGTGTTGAGTAGTTAATCCCATATATAACAGTGTTACAAAGTTTCTCAATTAAATGATGAAGTATCATTAATTAAAAGTTTATAATATATTTCACAGAAAACCATGAACTTCTTTCTCCCATTACCTGGTTGTTAGGTTTGTCTGGTCATATACAGAAAATCCTGTTCTAAGTCACACTGGATTAATTTCTGCCAGTTCCTCATTGTAAAAATGAGCCTTTCCTGGTAACAGCAAGGCATTTATATTAGCAAGAGGCTGAAGCGTAAGCCTCTCTGCACCTGGAAATACTGTGGTGAATAGCTGTAAGAACTAGTCTGGGCAAGTAAATTTCATTGCATGGATATTCAAAAGCTGATTTTGAAACCAGCCTCGCTAAAAATTGTTTCTTTCCCTTCACTCTTTTTTAAGGTCAAACCTTAGACTGGTACACCTGTTCCAGAGCATTAACAAAGCCTGCCTTCTGCGCAAATACTGGACAGCCCAGACTTACCATGTATGCATGGCAGCCCAAACTCAGAAACCTTGCCAGGCAGCCAGCCCAGTGGTGGAACACAAAACTGTCTGCTTCTCTGCCTGGCATGTTGAAATTCCAGTGGTTCTCATCCAGAAGACTCAGCAGAACCATTCAACAAAGCTGCAAATGTAAGCACTGAAAACTGCTGACTGCAGGGTCAGTAATTGACTGGGGATGTTCCAAATCCATTGCTTCCTGGCAGTGCAGATGCCATATAACCTCCTTAATGGGCTCAGGGATAGATGACCCAGCAGAAATCCAGAAAGGATTCCTGCAGAATCCAGAGAAAGAAACACCGTCTCTGCTGTCATTTCCAATTTCAAAGATTCAGCAAGTGTGAATGAAATCCAGCTTTTTTTTTTTTTTTTTCTGACTGGCTTTAAATTATTACTACAAAACAGTGACATCAAGTCTTTTGTATCACATCTGCTGTTTAGCACTGTTCATCTTTTCTCTGTTGCAGGAAACAGAATTGACAGTATCCAAAGAAATACACTGGACCAGCTCACACATTTTTATTTTGTTGTGCCACACTTCATATTTCAGAACAGTCCCAGATCAAAATTACTTTTAAGCCCAATAAGTCAGTAAGCCAAGTCCATCAGCACTGATGGTCACACCTCTGGGGTAGTGTGTTTTAAAGGAGAAGAAACCTGTTGTACAACCACAGCTGTGAGAGAAGAGTGAAAGAAACAGCTATGCAGAAATCAAAGCCAAGGAAGGAGGAGGGAGAGGAGGTGCTCCAAGCTGGACAGCTGAGGCTGCTCTGCAGCATATGGGGAAGGCCACAGTGAGACAGCTGTGCCCCTGAGCCCATAAAGGTCCATGGTGGAGCAGAAACCCACCTACACCAGAGCAGGTGAATGTCTGAAGGAGGCTGCGACCCTCTGGAAAGCTGGTGCTGGAGCAGGGCCCTGGCAGGACCCCTGCAACCACGGGGGGACCCATTGGAGCCCATGAGAAGGACTCACTTTGGGAAGCTTGGAAGGACTGTCTCCTGTGGGAAGAACCCCACACTTGAGTAGTGGAAGAGGGTGAAGAGTGCTCCCACAGAGGAGAAAACAGCAGCAGGAACAATGTGATATGTCCTGACTCTAATAAACTGACGGTAGAATCCATTCCCTCTCTCCCTGTACCACTGGGACAGAATGTGGGAGTGAAGTATAACCCTGGAAGAAGGGAAGGGTAGGGGAAAAAAGAAGGGAAGGTTAGGGGAAAAGGTAATTTGAATTTTTTTTTCTCATTATTCTGCTCTGATTTGAATGATAATAGGTGAAAATAATTTCTCCAAACTAAGCTTGTTTTGCACATGCTGGTAATTTGTAAGTGTTGTACTTATCTGTAACCTTATGTTAAACTTATCTGAAACTAATGTTTTCTCCCCTGTCCAGTTGAGAATGAGTGACAGAGCAGCTTGATGGGCACCTGGTATTTATCACAGTCAGTTCCTTTCTCATGTTTTTCTTTTTGACTACTTGTAAAAGCTTTCAACCTCACTTTCTAGTCACTGAATTCTTCTGGTTTTGCATAGGAAAAAATATAGATTATATGATAAAAGTGACTTCTTTTCCTGGCCCCAGCAGTGAGTTCAGAGGGGTGTAGCTTGCTGACTTTGCATGTGTCATGTTTTAACCCCAGCCAGCAACTCAGCCCCACACAGCAGCTCCCTTCCCCTTTGTTGGGATGGGGGAGAGAATTGAAAGGGTAAAGGAAAACTTTTTGGTAGCGATAAGAAAAATTAATATTTGAAATATAATGTAATAATGAAAACAAAAATAGTAATAGTAATAATAAAAATAAATTGCAACAACAACAACAACAACAAAAGAGGAAAGCAATGAATGGAGATGAAAGCAATTGCTCACCACCAACTGCTGGATACCCATTTCCTGAGCAGTGGCCCTCCTGGCAAGCTTTCCTCCTAGTTAATATATCGAATATGACATCCTGTGGTGTGGAATATGACTTTGGCCTGTTGGGGTTAGCTGTCCTGCCTGTGTCCCATCTCAGCCTCTTGTACCTTCCAGCCTCCTCTCTGACAGGGCATCATGAGAGGCTGAGAAGTCCTTGGCTTAGGGTAAGTGCTGCTCAGCAACAATGAAAAGATCAGTGTGTTACCAACATTATTCTTATCCTAAATCTGAAACATGGCTACTAGGAAGAAAATTAACTCCATCCCTGTCAAAACCAGGACACCACGAAAGAAAGCCAGGAGTGGAGCACATCCTTCTGCAGCAGCCCTCCCACTTTCCTTGTTCTCTTTTGTTTCACACTAAAAAGATGGGCTGTCCCCTTAGGTTATGTGAAAATGGAGATGTACAGATTTTTATCAGTTTTTCAGTACATGTATGAGAGAAAAGATTCCGTGGGACAGGTGGCATTTTTCACTGAAACTAAGTGGTGAAACTAAGGAGAAAAAAGCCACCAGGATCTTTAACCCAGGGAACTGATGTCAACACCATGTCAGAACCCATGTCAGCAATTAACCCCACACAAAGCGTCTGGAGTTGTCATGGCACTTGTTTGGGGTGAGGGCAATTGGGTGCAGAGCAGATGGCTTGATCGAGCTCAGCAAGGAGAAGAATCCTTACATTCAAGGCTGGTTGTGATCTCAGAGGATAAAGACTGCCTTATTGACGAAAAAGAAAGCTGAAACCTCCCACCTAACTAGTCGGTCTCCATAATATATTTCAGCTTCAATAAAAAGTGTATTTTCCTGAAGTTGTTCCATCAGTATTCCCTCCAGTTTAAATTGTCATGCCTGCTGTCACATCAAGAACACAATTACAGTCAGTCCCTCTGTTGTAAGGCTGGCTCTTTCAGTGTAAAAGCCTTCCCACTGGAGGCAGAGCTGCAATTACAATTAGCTTATTTGATACAAGTTACAGTGATGCAGGAGACTGACATCTTGAAAACAAACCTTACAACAGACTCCATTTTAAGGTACGTAGCTTTGAGCAGGTTTTATATATAAAGTGCTCCTGTAAAACCCCTTACTTTGCTTCCTTATTCTTCTGCAAAACTTAAAGGAAACTGGTTAGAGCCTGCAGTTTGCACTAGGGGCGTTACCGCTGTGTATGTAAAAGGAGGCTTCTGGTGCAATTTTTTCCTAAGCTCCTTTGAATATAAACCTTCCATGTAAAAAAACCCACAAAACAAACNATAATTTTTAAGAAGCAGTAGAGCATTAATTACAGCATTTCCCCCTGAAAAAAAGATGGAACCAATGCTTTTTTTTTTTTTGCTTACAAAACCCCAAAAATAACATGAACACTATCCACTTCCCCCAAAGAAGAATAGAACATACAGCATAATTGCTGAGAAAAGGAGGAAAGGAAAAACCCCCACACAATAAGTGACAAAACCTTCATCCAAACACCTTGGTTTGAGCAATTCCATTACACTTTAAGGTGAGTGCCAAGCCTCTGACCTGCAGCTATCCCCCACCGATGTCAGCCAGATGCAGTGCTGGGAATGAGAACAGGGACAGCTGGAGTCCCCCCTCCACCACCCCCAGCCACACACTCCCTTTAGCTGGAACTGGCAGTTCCCTCTCTGCCTGAGCTGGCAAACTACAGGAAGGACAGCCAGTCACCTGTCAGATTAATTTACTTTCTATCTGCTTAACTGTGACAGTCTCTGGAGTCATTCATCCTACAATCATTAACATTAAGCAGCTAGGAGCACGGGACAGTCCAGGACATATGTGTGTGACCCAAATACAACATGAATGGGCTGTCCTGGACTGCTCACAACTGCAGAGAGGGAAAAGTTAAATAAGAAAAACAAGGTTCTCCCTCAGAGGTATTCCTAAATGAGTGCTAAATGAAGGTGGTTATGAGTGCTTCTGCTGTTGAAAATTAAGTGGCCCTTGGGACATGACACATAGAGAATATGCTGGTGACTAAAGAGATATTTTAAAAAGCTGAGAGTTTGCAAGGGGAAGATATTCAGCCAGCATCCTAGTCAAACTCTCCTTTGGGAGTATTCATCATGTGTATAGGAACATATACAGCTTCATCTGGAAGAAGCTGGCATTTTTTCATCCTTTCCCTTTCCAGCAGAGGTAGTAGCCATGTGGTTGATTTGTTACACCTCACTGCCTGCTGCTCTTCATGACAAGTAAGACAGCCATGACTAAAGACTTAAAAGCACCCACTTTCTCTGCCACCCTCCTCTGCTTAGTATCCTTCTCTCCTTTCCTATTGATTTTTACCAGCCTTACTCTCTATTTCGTGGCATGTTATTTACCTCTTCTTCAGACTGCTGAAGATCACAATCAGTGATCCACCTATGGCCTGTCATATTTCATATTTCATTTCTTTCTGCCTTTTGCTGCATATGCCCATTATAGACAGGTATACTTTCCTCTGCTTTTTCCTGCCCAAAAAGTAAAAAATATGAAAAAACACAACCCACTCAAAAAGTTTGTATGATCATGTCAGAAAAGCAGAGTCTAAAATTAGACTCACAGTAAAATTTATTAATTTGGGCTCAGAAGTCTTCTAAGGCAGACAAGAAATTTCACCCACTCTCTAGCATAGGTAAAGAAGAGTGAGCTTGCATCAATACTGTCACACTTGTATTTTCCTATAAGGCAGTTTGTACATATGACACTTGGACTACTCACAGAAATGTATGCACCCTAGAATAAATTCAAGCCTTTTGACTATCCTTACCTGTAGCATGAAATTGATTTGTCCTACATTTGTGATCACTATTTCCAGATTCTTTGACTGGAATCAAAGGATCTCTGACTACCACAGTCTTGACCTTTTGAAGTAATTTGTTGGCTGCTTCTTTCTATTGATAATATTTTGTAATTTTCTAGGAAAATTCCATATTGCAAGATCAAGGAATTACTTTTAATTTTGTTTTTCAATACCATATTAAAATCCTGATCCTATTCTCCAGCATTTTAAAAAACTTTGCCTTTGTTTTACTATCTCAGACTTCAGGACTGTATTTTCTCTTGTTTTACTCATTCAGTTTTGGGGTTCAGTGGCTGTTGATCACTTGAAGCTGCTATTCAAAACAAATTAAGGAGAATAAAATATTTTTCACAATGTCTAAATGCATGTTTTATTGGTTGAAAGGTCTGTAAATTGTGCATGGTTGCAATGATATTTTTTGTACTTAATTTGACTTATTCTATTCTCAAAGTAATATTAGGAAAGAAAAATATGTATTATTTTATGTGTTGTGAGGTTAAAGAGCTGAACAGGTCTGTCAGGAAAAGCTGTTTTTCATTTTCTGACATAAAGTGCTAATTATACCTAATTATATTTAATAACTTTTGCATTGTGCTTTTTTATATGTCTGACTCTTTCACGTCTCTCCCTCGAGTCCCTCTATTTAATAATCCAGATATCCAAGTGTCCTCACATCTAATTAAATTCCCTGATGGACATTAAAGACCAACAAAAAATTCCCAGTCCTGAGACCATGATAGTATTGTATATGTGACTGATAAGTGCTATTATCTGGGGAAAGCTGCTTGCATGATACAGAGAGACAAAAAACTCAGTCTTGCTGGAGAAAGCCAGCTAATCTCCTCAGGGCTGCTCACATCTTCTTCTGCACANTGCACTGCAGAGAGTTGAAGACTGCTGTAATTTATTCTGACATGGCAGAAATAACATTATAAAGTTAATTTCACTTCATCATATGGTAGAACTTGAATCTTCAAGAAAAAAGGACATTGGCTGAGACCCATCCAGTCTAAAATTAGAGATTATGTGGGCAAATATTCTATCTAACCAAAATGGTTTCCGGGCTTGGAACCCACCTTTTACTGCCTGTAAATAGCATAGGACTGATACAATCATAAGACATACCTGCTAGGTACCTCATATTATATAGGTTAAATCTGAGCCTTCATTTTCAACATATCAACATATTGTCAAGCAAATGTAATGGTGAATTAGCCCTTTTGGTTAACAATTTATAATAATGTGTTTATTATTGAGTAACTAAGAGGAGGAAAGTTCTAATTGTCATAGGAGAGTTCAGAAAGTAAGGATTAAAACTCTACATGATTCCTCATTACTCAGAAATAGTCTAGATAAACTTATTCAGCTTGTCTAATCACCACTATGACTACTTCTATGCAGGAGAGGGCTGTAAGACATGATGGCAACAGAATAGTTTTGAGTCCTCTACCATGAAAATCCCCAACTGACATTCATTAAACTCAGGAAAACCAAAACACTTTGTCAGAATTCTTCCAGACTTTGCACATTTGAAACACTGACATCATAAAATATCAGCAAGATATCTAACATCAATACAATTATTCTATGGCAAGACCAGCTTTTAGCATTTTCCTCAGAAAATGCATCACCTACGACAGACGGGAAGAAAAACCAGAAAAAGAAAAGAGGAAGAAACAGACAGGAAAGAAGTGTCTCATGTGGAAAAAAAGTAGATTATTTATTCTAAGGACTTCTTTCCTCTTGATTTTTGAGCCTACTGGAACAGAAAATTTGTCTGGTTCTGTGACTGCAGCTATGATTTTTTGTATGTACATAGAATTATTTCTATCCTCCTTCCAACTAGCATGTTACTCTGTTTTACTCTGTTTTCTCCTCTGCTAAAAGCATGTATGATAAATTCCTGGGTAATACCAAC
>VZUA01027533.1:4268-17046 GCA_013401035.1 Horornis vulcanius
GGGGGAAGGTGGGATTCCTGGGTAGGGGTTTCCAAAGGCATAGGATGGCAGCATTGCACTGTGTCCTTAAGCCTCTTTGCACTGAATCAGTAGGGAAAGGCAGGGTGAGTCCCTGGTGTTAGGATTGCTGAGCTGTAAAGTGTCACAGAATTATAGAATCATTTAGGTTGAAAAAGACCTTTAAGGTCTTTGAGTCCAACCATTAACCACCCAGCACTGCCAAGCCATGTCCCTAAGTGCCACAACTACATGTCTTTAAATACCCCCAGGGATGGTGACAGCCATCTCCCTGGACAGCCTGTTCCAATGCTGGGCAACCCTTTCAGTAAAGAAATTTTCCCCAATATCCTTGTCCTGTCGCTTGTTACTTGGGAGAAGACACCAACCCCCACCTCACTACAAACTCCTTCCAGGTACTTGCAGAGCACAGTAAAATCCACTCTGAGCCTCCTTTTCTCCTTGTCAGCATTTGGTGGGCAGAGCTTTGGTGGGCAGTTGCTCACCTAGAGATGGTGCCTTGGCCAGGCTGCATCTCTTGCATGGTCTGTATCCCAGAGTGCAGCCCCAGCAGCTGGGGAGCCTGGGCTGCCCTTGGCTATCCAAGTGCAGAGCAAGGCTGGAGCAAACCATGGGTTCAGCATGGCTTTCCTACCAAAAGGTTTAGTTAATGGGTCTGAATCTGTCTGTGGAACAGGAGAAAAATAGGAATCAGACCAACAACGTCCGAGTTAGTGCCTTTCTCAAAACTTATTTGCTCTTTGAGGAAAAAACAACACTTTTCCCATTTTAGTTAGGCCCAATTGCAATATGAGAACAGCCCTAATTCACAGCCATTTCCTGGCAGGGTTAGAAATAGTGTAGCATGATGGGGGTGGTGGCAGCAGCACCTTTAAAGCCAATAGAGGAGAGCAGAAGGATCTGACTGCTAAACCCTGCAAGTGCTGATGCCCCAGTGTTAACAACTAGATAACAGGAAATGATGATAAACAACTGCTCAGGTCCATTGATTGGCTTCTTGGCATCAGCCAAGTGGCCTTTCATGCTCTTCCTGACTGAACTTGATATTCAGGGTTGTTAGCTTGTTGTTTGATCTGGTTGGACAAGAGGGCTCAGTGCTCCTGTCTGTAGTCAGATTTCCAGTGTTACAAGGTTATGAAATCTGCTAAAGCCAGGGGAAATGGCATCAAGTTGCACCAAGGGAGGTTTAGATTGAATGTTAGGAAAAGAGTTCCATGGACAGGTTTGTCAAGCATTGGAACTGGCTGCTCAGGAAAGTGGTGGGGTCACCATCCCTGCAAGAATTTAAAAGGCAGGTGCAGTGGTGAGAGTGATATTACAAGAGAAATGGAGCATGTGCTGATGTGAGATCATCAGCAAGATTGTTTGGAGCCTTTTTTTTTTTTTTTTTGACTGGCCAATGAATGGGACTATCAAGGTGGAAAAAATCTGCTGCTTGTTGGTTGATAACTGGGATAATGGGAAATGAATATCCATGTTTCTGATCACTTGTGCCTGGTGAAGGTATGCTGGCAGAACAAGCTCTTCCTCACCTTTTGTAGCTAAACAAAGAAAAGTAACTTGGTTACTGACAGGCCAGAAAGAAGAACAAGTCTGATCTTGGCTTATGCCCTGCCCTGGCTTGCTGCTGTGGCAGGGGACAGGGAGAAGGCACCTACCTCAATGCTGGCCTTGGCTTTCCACACTGGAAAAGGGTCAGCCTGGCCCAAAGCAGCACCCAAGCAAACACTGACCAATGCAGGTAAGGATGTTGGGGATTTTCCCCTCAGCAGCATGCACTGTCCTGTTTCCAGGTCCTTGGTAATCTCTATGTCCAGTGCCTGATTTCCCCTTACCATAAATTTACTCGAGGCCTGGCTGGAATGCTTTGCTGGGGTGGGGGAGAATGATGCTATTATTTATTTATTGGACTATTTTTCCACAGTTGCATTTGCCTGTGGTTAGCCCTCTAATCTGCCTTTTCCCAGACCTCATGGAGTCATGCAGGAATCCATTTATGGCTGCACATGCAGGGAGGGCCCTGAGGAAGCAGCTAGGCACACTTGTGTGTATGTGTGTGTCCATGCACCATATCCAGGGGTGAAAGCACAGCATGGCATGGCATGTCCTGGGCAGTGCCTGCCTCCAGCCCTTGCTGGGCTGAGCTTTGCCTTCATGTGACAGTGGCTCCCACCCCAAGTAATTTTGTGGAGCTCCTGTGTGTCAGAGTAATCTGTTCTGCTTCAGAAAAAGGCTGAACAAAGGGCTTTCTCCACTGTTTGTTCAGACCTACCTCATGGGGTGAGGTAAACCAACAGGAGAAGAGGTAAGGCAAGGCCTGGTGATGGTTGTGACCCAGGCTGTTCTGTCCTGCTCCATCACAGCAGAGCCACTGTCACACTGACAGGACCCTCCTCCAGGGGCCTGCTGCTCCAGGAAAGGATACAGCCATTTAGCTTCATCACTTTCAGCAGGAAGGTTTTGCAGCTGTGAAGTCCAGGTGTGGCTTGGGAACTTCTGCCTCTTGCCCTGCCCTCATGTGTGACAGCCTCCTGCCTCTGCCCCACATGCAGGGCCCAGGGATGCTCAGCTGTGGCTGAGTGGCTGCTTCAGGCTGGTGGGCATCATCCCACTCCCAGATTAGCAGTGCTTCAGGCAGGGAAGTCAACCCAGAAAAGCTCCTCAGGGGGTTCTTTTTCCTGGGAGGTCTCTCATCTATTCCTGGACTAACCCCAAAGACCTTTTGCACAAGAGCACACGGCCCTTGACTGTGCAGTTTTCCTTGGATTGTGATGATGTTGAGCAAAGATCAGTGCAGTGCTCTGCTGGTCCCCCCTCTCTGTGCCTCCCACAGGGACTGTTTCTTCCACCCTGAAGAGATCTGCTCCTGCTCTCCCTCTCTATCTGCAGCCCCATCAGTCCAAGAGCAAACACAGCAGAAAGCTTGATGTGAACTTGCTCGCAAGAGCAATAACCTGCAGGGATGGGGCTTTGGCTGCTGGTACAGAGTGTTTGGCTTCACAGATGTTTTTGTGGGATTTTGTTTTGTTTTGTTTTGTTTCCTGGAAAAAACAGAGGAACTAGATGACATGGGAGAAAGGGATCTCAGCATAAATTTTGTTAGAAGCATTACAGTAAGCAGCCCTCCAGCACTTGAGCTGTATCATAAATTTTGTTTAAAGGGAAAAAAAGAAGCACAGAAAAAATATCAGTCAGTGAAGAGGGTCTAACAACCTTTGCCCTGAAACACGCTGGAGTGTTTTTCAGCAGGGTAATGAAAATCCTGCAAAGAGCAAGGTAGTGGAAGAGCCACAGTTACAGATGCCCTGAGACCCAGTTAGCTTAACTCCTTTATTGATCTTCCCTGGAAATGAAGCACTACAGCAGAGAGGTTGAGGGACACAGATAATAAACAGGAGAGACTTTGAACACATGAAAGCTGGGATGACAGTTTTAGGGAAGACATCTCAATGGAAGCACAGTGCCCAGCTCCCCGGGGTTTTAGCCAACAGGCCTTAGTAACCAAACACTGAACCCACTTTTCTGGCACTGAATCAGGAGGTCAAAGCCCAGCTCCTTGTCTCTGCAGGAAGGGGCACATCAGGCATCAGTTAAAGTGGGAGGGAGGAGCTGCATGTGGGTGCCAGACAGGACAGTGAGGACTGGACTTCAGTTCTTAGGAGTTTGGGTCCTTTGCCAGGCAAACCAGTTAGCACCACACCTTCACATTAACTCTGGTCTGTGCTAGACTGGGACTACTTTCCTATTTGGTGCCTGTTTCCAAATCCAAACTTGGAAATTCTAAAGAAAGTTGCCCATGGTGCTCTGCTGAGGTACCAGACTGTGCCAGTCCCAGGTCAGAGGTGTCTTCACTGCCCAGGGGAAGCAGGTAAGGAGAGACCCCAGCCTGAACACTTCCCTGCTGCTGCTTGTCCTCTGCCTCTGGGCCCCCAAGGCTTTGCTGAGGGAAGCAGTGGCATCTCTGTGCTCCAGAAGAGGTAACACTGAGCTAACAGTGGCATGAAAATGTGCTGCACCTCTTTTTGAATTGCACAGCTGCAGCTTTGCATTTTTGAAGGTTTAGCACCTAGGGAATAAGAAATGTCAATATTACCATATAGTTTTCCTTGGGTGATACAAAATTCTCCAGCTGTCAGGTTAATTTAAAGCCAAAAAGGAAATCAAGTTTAATCACAATTTTGTGATCATTTTTGCCTCTCACAGGAAAAGTTCCCCCGGCTATGCTAAAAAGATGTTAGGTGTTTCAAGGACATTGATTTGTTATAGAAAAACTTGCACTCCTTGAGCTGAACATCTCCCTGAGCAAGGGAAGAGGGTATATCCCAGGATCAGGAAAAAGGATCTGCTTGAAATAAATGCATTTCAAGTTCCTATTTTAGATCAAGAAACTGCTCTTGGCTTTCTGGTGGCCTTCACACAAGCTGATGAGCACCTTTGGGTAATGCACCTTCTGAAATCAAATGCAAGCTGTCCCAGCTCCTTCAGGCAGTCACCCAGCCTAGAGCAGCACCTGCCCTGACGTGCTAGAAGCCCTCCAGAGGCACCATCACCCACCCAGAGGCATCATTCCCACCACGGCTTCTCCTTTGCAGCTGGTCTGGAGCCCTTGGGAACCAGCTCCAGGAAAGGGCTTTCCATTCCCCATTCCAGTTTGAAGGGGAGGGAAGGTACAAGAGCAAGGAGATTTGGAACAGGGAGATTGAAACAGGGAAGGGGGGAAAGACTCTTGCCAGGGGAAGAGCCAGAAGAAATTCCAAGGAGGTGTGAGATTTAGAGGGCCAAAGGCCCTGAGCACCATTAGCAAGAGGAATCCAGCACACCAGTGCTCAGGAGGGTGAGTCTGCAGGGTGGAGGGCAAGGGAATGGAAAGGACTGGAGAGGACATTGATTTTCTTAGAGGAAAAAGTGAGCAAGAATGACCTCAATGGAAAAATATTTTCTCTCTCTCCCTTTCTGTCTCACGGACAAATATAGCTCTACACGTTATGCAAAGGCAGTGCTTAAGCATGCCTGGAATGAGCAACTTGGGAGGCAAATTGCTACCACTTGTTCTCACTCTTGTTTTTTGGCTTTTCTTTCTTTTTCTTGCTTTGTCTTCTCCTCTCCAGCGTGGTCCAGCCTTGACAGCTGCCACAAAGCCACCTCAGAGTGAGCCCCTGAGTCCAGAGGACAGAGGGGTGTCCAGGGGACAGCCGCCAGCAACCACAGTGACAACCACCATTGGTGTTCACAAAATGACCCGAGAGGAAAGATGGATTGAACCAGGGCTGTGTGGGCTAAAGAAGGGAGAAACAATTGGGTTGAATAATGGAAAGGTCTTTCCAACAGTAGCGAAACACTGGACGGTGAGCAGGTCTTTCCAACCGTAAGGAATGCCTGGAGACCTTGCCAGGCCATCCTCAGGAACCAGTTCAGCAGTACCTGTCCAGAAAGGCACAGGCACAGGCACAGGCACAGGCAGTCATTCCCCCTGACAGATTCACTGCTCAGCAGCAGCCCAGACCATTTCCTTACTTCCCTATTTCTGCATAATTTCTTTCTCTTTCACTACAAACATTACAGAACATTTCTGCTGGGAATCAAAGGGCTGCCAAGTGCCTTTAGCTGTTTCCATCACCTCCTGTTTTCCCAGCCCCAGCTGTGTTTTACCTGGAGGCTGCAGCTCCCATGGACCTGCTCTGCTTTGGTGGCTCCAGCGCTGCTTGTCCTTGGGTTGCTCCTTGGCAGGAGCCAGCTCCGAGGGGCTGGAGGGGCCCTGTGACCCCCTCTGCCCCACAGCCTGTGCCAGCCCCAGCTCATTCCAATACTCCATGGGGAGAGCAGCACAGGAAACACCCGGGGCCACCTCTGAACAAGGCTCCCATCCTGTGGTTACCCCTGCTCGTGTTTCACTTGTGGGGCTGAAAATCTCAGCCTTCTGGTGAAACACAGGACTGCTCAGAAAAAATCCAAATGCAGAGGTGAGTGGCTGCACACCCATGGCTGCTCCAGGGGCAAGGAGAAGTAAGATCCAGGCTTCGGTGCAAAGCAGGAGTCCTGCCTTGTGTTTTCAGCAGTTACCAAAACCTGCCCTATCCTTCTCCTCCAGGACAGATACAAACAGCTCCTGAGCCTTGAATCCAGTTCTGCAGCCAGACCTTAGGCTAAGCAGATCAGGACAACATTTTTGCTACCCTCCTTTGCCCTCACAGGCCCAGGACAGAGATGGGTTTTGCAGCCCAGGGTCTCCCAGGACAGGGAGGCAGTGCTGGGAAGATCCAGAAATAAGTTGCCAAGGGGCCATACAAGAAAGCTGGAGAGGGATTTTTTTTACAAGGCTATGTAGCCACAGAACAAGGAGTGCCTTTCAACTGAAAGAGGGTAGGTTTAGGTTAGATACCAGGAAGAAATTATTCACTCTGAGGAAGATGAGGCACTGCAACAGGCTACCCACAGAAGCTGTGGATGGCCCATGTTCAAGCAGCAATACCAATATCAATAATAACAGCAATAGCAATGGCAGTGTCTCCCTTCCAAGTGCCAGAATAATCCCCATGTTTTATTTATGAGAAAAAAAAAAAAAAAAGAAATTAAAATGAAGAATTCAAATGTCTTCACAACCCCAAAGTGTGAGATAGCTGGAAAGAGGCACAGATATCCTTAATCCCTTCAGCTCAGCCACTGCGTGAGGGAGTCAGACAACATCTGCAAGGCTGTCTCTAGGATGTGTTGCCCTTCCCAAGAGGAAAATGGGAAGAAGTACAACCAAGGAGCTGTAGTCACCTCCATGGGCAATGCCATGTCCAGCACAGATGGTGAGGGCTGGTGGCTTGGCAGTGCAGAGATAAGAGCAGCCTCTGCCTGCCATTATCCCAGGTTGCATTCTCTCTTTTCTCGAACAAGCGTGATGCCGAGAGCATGGAAGAGGTCTCCTCCACAAAGTTAGTTGTGTCTGATTTCCAGGAAATCAATCAAGTGGGACAAAACTAAAGAAAACAGATCAATCTGCAAACAGAGAGATTTTTCTCAGTCTTTCATAAACAAAAAGGAACAATTTTTTCCTTCCCTCAAAAAACCCCCTGCAAATGTCATCTGCCAGCACTGTTATTTCCACTCCCGGGAGGGAGGCAGACTGGTGCTGATCCCAGATTTTCTGTGAATGGGCTGGGAAGCAAAGCAATTAGGCAGAAGATAATAAACCATTCACCCAAACACAATATCCAGCAGAAGAGGGGCTGTAAACAAGTGAAGCATTCTCACCTCCTTGGTTTCCAGCTTGTGATGCACACCCAGGGCAGGTTTTATGCCTGGTAAGAAGCCTGAGGATGAGGTGGTATTTGACCACCTAAGGAGTCTTTTGTGTTTGCACAATATTAAAAATACTAAAATTCTCCAAGCTTCATACAGAGTTTTTGTGCTTGAAGCCTGCAAGAGTTGGTCCAATACTGGTGGCTGGCAACAAGCCAGTTTGAAAAACAATTTATGTTTCCAGTCCTTGCTGGTGCAATGCTTGCACTACCTTGGCACTGTTAAGATAGAGGATAATCTCTTCCACGTGATGGCTCTGGTAAAACTGACCTTCATCCCTGTTCTTACCAGAAATGTTCCCCAAACACTGTGGTTGCAGCAGGCCCATGGTGGGAGGCAGAGGAGAAGTCAAGGGGGACTGGCAGGACCCAAACCCTTCCTGGTGGCCTCATGTTGGAGACCTTCTGGTGGCCAAGGCTGCAAGGAAGCACAGAAGGCTGCAGGGATAGACCTCCCTCTGCCAGATGGATGCAGGTTTGGCCAGAGAGGTTCCATTCAGGCTCCTCCATGGGGTTCATAAACATTGGCACAACTTCCCAAGGGATAACAAACCTATCATGTCCTCTGCCATGTTGTTTACAGGTGTTTGAGAGCTTTGATGGAAAAAGCTGCTTTTCTCACAGAAATGCCACCTCTTTGGCAACAAAGAAGCCAGTTTTCAGCCAAAAATGTTGCACTGGGGAGAAAATGCTTCCATGTGAGCAATCTGAGTATCCCGACCCAAGCCATACAGCCTGGGGCCTGGGGCAGCTGTGTGGGTGAAGCTGGAGGTACTGCTCCAGCTGTATCCCTTCAAATAAATTACTTGACCAAATGGGACAGGACAGGATGAGAAAGAAATAATAAATGCAATGGTTTCAATATCCAAAAGGAAAAGAGAACAATTTTTAAAAGAAAGTGTGAAAGAGACTCTCTCTTTATTAGTTATTGGAAAGAGAGGTGATGGGTAAGGGATAAGAGGAGGAAGGACTGTGCTATCAAGGTCTATGACACTGAAGAGGCTTTTTAAAAACCTGCCACAGCATCTCCTAGGCACATGTCTTAAAAGACAACAGTAATTTTTTTTAGTTTGGCACTTCCACAGCACCTGACAAGCAGGCATTTAGAAAGGCTCTTCTGATTTTCACTCAGAAACACAGGCTTCATAGGAGGAAATCTCTGTCTGATGATAATACCTGAAAAATATCAAAAAAGCAGATTCCAGAAGGGGCTGCTTCAGGTTTCAAAGTTAACTCTTTGACCACTGGGGCTGACTGCCTGTTTGGCATCAGCCCTTGGGAACTCACATCCAAGTGACCTGGGGAAAAGCACCACCAATTTGGTATGCTCATTTTTCAGATTCTGTACAATTTACTGGCAAATAAATAAAGTCTTTGTTGAAGTAATCTTTTTTTCCTTCTGTGAGCAAACAGTATAAAACACAGTTTTGAGTGAAAAGCCTGAAGCCAAACAGTGATGGATTCCTTTTTACTACCATCATTCATGTGGAAGATCTGTTTGGAGACTGCTGTCTCTAAAAAACACCCTGCATGTTTGAGAAGTGATCTATACAGCCATTCCATCTGTCTGTGGGATGATTAAAGCCTTCAGCTCAACCTCCTTACAGATTTCTTCATCTGCATCTCCTGGACCTGATGATGAGAAACCTGGGAAACAAATCTCTTCTGGCTCTTTTGAAACACTTCATTGAAGAACTGGCAGTGCCATATTGATGAAAGCTGACTGCAATATTTTTTTTATTATTTTTTATTTCATTTATTTATTTATTTATCATGATTGGCCCTTCTTAGATTTTGGAATTATTGGGACATGTATGGATTTCCTGGCTGAGCCAGGGGACATTTTTCCTTTATACTCTACCTCTCCCAAACCATTGAGGGCATTGTCTGCTCGTGAATGATGGCACGGATGGCATAATCTGCTGAATGCCCACTCTTCTTGTCCCATAGAGCACAAGGAGATACAAGCATGAGTCTATAAGCAGGAGGCCCTTATCTCCATCCTTCTCTCAGCAAGGGCAAGTGGCTGACTGAGGTGGTCCTGGCCTCCCCCAGGACTGCCTCTTCCTCTCTGTTACCCTGGTAATGCAGATTCTGGCCTATTAAAGGCTTGCTGCCCTTCCCTCTTCCAGGCTGTCTCTCATTGCTTTTCTCCTTGGGCCATATGGAGCATCACCAGAAGTATTTCATCATTTCCACTGATCTATGTAGGACAAACAAAGGGCTAAAGCGGGCAGAAGTGGGTAGTCTGATAGATCTGGAAGGACTTGCTGAATGATGTTGATTCCCCACCTGTAATTCAGCTTCCCCTGTTTTGTACTGTTGCTCTTTATTCTCAAATGAGATTCCAGCTGATGTTCACTACGGGGTCCACAGGACTGAGAACCCACCACAGCCTTAGAAGAGATGCCAAAGACAAAGCTCCTCATTTCAGCCTGGGATTCTTTTTCACCCTTACCAGGACAATGGAGGAGTCTGAGGAGCTTTTCCTACAAGGCCTGTTCTGCCTAATTTGCACACATGCTGACTGGAGTAGGGCCCTTGGACACTCCTCTCCAAGTACATTTCCCTGGTTGCTTTGTGCTGTGGCTCACGCAGGAACTGCCCCCCCGTGATCTGCAGCAGAGCAGAGCTGTCCAAAAGTCCAAGCACTTTGTGCTAATTGAATTAACTTAACACCTTCCACTAAGGCTGCTGGCTATAAAAGTGCTAATTTGCTTCCCAAGGCTGAGGACCAGATTTTCCAAAGTGAGGAGAAGACGGGTGCAACATGAGCTTCTAATGAGCTACCCCTTGCATCTTACCTGGGTCCTCACTGTCACTGAACTGAGACTCATTCCAGACACCTCTGGCATCTGTAGATCCTGATTTGACCATCAGTACAGACTGAAGCCACACCCATCACTATAAAGATATTTTTCTGCTCCATATAAAGAAACACACCCTTAATCCAGAAGGATGTTGCAGGTTTTTGCCATTTCACGTTGTGTGCAGATATTTAGTGTGACTGTGAACAAAGGTTTAGTCTTGCTGTACTGCAGATGACCCATGAAACAGCCAATGGGTCAGCCAGTTCTGCAGCTACCTGGGCTGCACAACAATCAAGCCTACAGCTTTCCCTTACAGCTCTGACGTGCTGTTATGCTGTGAAAAAATCAAACCTGTTTACAGCTGCTTCATGCCCAAAAATACTGTACCTTTGACATGACCAATGCAAAAATCAAGAGGGATAGCTTGAGACAAAATCCCATCTTTGTGTCTCCTCAAGTCTGTATTACACAAAGCAGAGGCAGGGCTCTCAGAGGAGATAATCTCGATCCCCTCCCCTCTGTGCACTCACAAAACAATATCCTCATCATTCTGATGTCATGGCACGTACAACCCATGAAAAACCCCAGCTAAAGCCGCCACAAATCTCCCAGACACATCGGAGGAGTGCAGCCAGCAGAGGAAGCCAGCACACAGCTTACATCAGCCTGCATCAGGTTGCTACGCGACCAGGAAATCTGCACGTGTTGCCATGACGATGCCACTTCATCATCATTCAGTGCACAGCTCCGAGGAGTGCAGCCAGCCCGCCCTGCGCACATTCCGGGACAGAAAAATGTGGGATGGAGCAGGAGCTCGGCAGCGCGGCGGGCGGGGGCTGCTGCAGTCAGAGCCTCTCACTCGGCGAGGCACGCAGGGCTGCTGGGAGAGCTCTTTAACCTTTTCCTCTAAATACTTTGTGGTTCAGCATTTTCCTCTGGCGTTTCTCAGATGATGCCACGTCTGATATCTGTGACAGCCACGCACAGCACACAGATGGGCAACCCACTCTGGGGGAGGCGGCAGAATCCTTCTACCCTCACCACTGCCAGGAGTGGCAGCAGCCAGGGGAAGCTTGTAAGGGAGGGTAAACACCTAAATACCCCATCTGGGAAGGGAGGGAGCTGCTGGTGTGTCTCTGACAGCACATGCTGCTTGCCAGGCTCTCACAGCAATTGTATGACTACTACTGTACATGATGCACAGTGAATAGCACCAAAAATAACATGGTGACAATGTTAAAGACAACCATAATGCCATGGGATGCCTCACTTACCCAGGATGGAGGAGCAAGCAGGAGCATGTGCAGGTAACCTCAGCTTGGTGTCACTGTCTAGATTTGGCTTGGGATCCTTAGGGACACTTCCAACCCAAACTGTTCCACAATTCTATGATCCTGCAGTGTTGAGCTCCTTGGAAATGGGAAGAGAAGAAAAGGCTTTGGAGAGAAGGAAAAGAAAGCAGGCACATTGTTAATCTGGCCTCAGTACTGAACCCACAGGTCAGCAAAAGCCAACACCAACAACCACATTGCAGCAAGAGGAAAGGGATGGTACTGAACACAGTCTCTGCCCCCACTATGGAAAATAACCACTGTGGCCATCAGTCACCTTTACTGCCCTGCTCCACACTCACCTTCTGCCATGGGAACCACTGCTCATTTGCAAAAACCAACATCAGCTGCCAGTGCCCCAAGCACTGCAGATTATGGAAAGGTTTTGGAGAGGAAAATCTTGTCAGGCAGGTGCAATAGTCAGTTCTGGCCCCAAGAACACTGGAGGGATCACAGCTGGTTTTTGACCACCAGGCAGATGAAATGATAGATGACCTCAAGCTGTCAGGTGAGTTATTCACAGGTGACATGGGACCTGCCCTGACAGGTGAAACATAACGGCAGAGAGGGAGAAGTCCTAGATAAAGACACAGCTGGAAAGGACAATCTGAAACAAGTCACTCTGAGGAGCTGTTCAAAAATAAGATTGGAGCCCCGTGTGATGGAAGAAGGAGCAGCTGGTGTTAACACTTTGGGAAGTGCTCCCTGCACCCTGGGATACAAGGGAGAAGGTCAGCCCTGAGGTGGTTGGGCTGATGGTTCCTCTCTGCAGTGTTGATCACCTCTCTAGGGCTGGTGGGCTGATTTCAAGACTGACTTTTCTGGTTTGAGCAACAAGAAGCCCTTTTCCTTCCTCCTCTCAGACAAGATCTAGGCACAGCTGAATCCAATGTAAACTTGGCCAAACTAAAAACCAGGGACTGGCCACGTAGAAGCTTCCTGTGAATTCAGGTGTGAAGGCTGCCTGGATGTCTCCAGAAGCCCTGCCAGCCTCCTGCTTGCCTGACTGTTCTGGCTGCATTGTGCCCGAGACAGACTCATTTTGGTTTTGTTTTGTCAATACAGAGCCTTTTCAGGCAGGTTTGGACAATAACAGGCACATTTCCTTCTCTGAATATCAAGTATCTGCTGCAGGTTGTACTTAGGGTTGGAGAGCTGAAGCGCTGAGAGCAGAAACAGAATACTCTGTTTCATGTAGTCTGAATCCCAATCCTGCTTATTGCTACTCTTATCCCAGAGCAAGGTGTCCCAGCAATGAAATATCAAATCCAGCCCTTGCTCTGTCAGTATGTGTTTTGCCTGGGTACCCAGAAAAATGCTTGTTCTTTTCTTT
>VZUA01027551.1:9611-25843 GCA_013401035.1 Horornis vulcanius
CCATCACAGAGAGCTTTGTGCATGAAGAGAGTGCAGGATTCAATTTACTGATAGTAGGAGTTGGACTGAAGTCTAAATGATTTGCATCCAGACTCAGTCCCCCTCTTTGCTAGGAATAGCACCACACTCTGCAGGCAGCCCTGTGGTGTCACAGAGCAGCTGGGGGCTGGTTGTGATCTCCTTGCACTCCTTGCAGGGAGGGTTACCCTGTTCTCTGTGTGATAATGCTTGTTTGCCAGCCAAGCTCTTGGTAGCTTGTCCTTTATCTCTGTAGGATGGCTAGACCCCCTCAGCAGTGATGTTCATCACGCTGGTTTGGCTTTCTGGGGGCAAAATTTACTGCTATAAATCCCAGAATGCCTATTAAAAGGGCAGGCAGTGTTGTCTGTACCTCTTGATGGCCTGAAAAATGAGGGAATCTCAAATAATAGCAAAAAATAGGGAGGGTCAGAAATTATATAGCAGGGGAGTAAAGTAAATTTTAAAATGTGAATGTTCGGTGGGCAGTACAGCAGAGAAGGGGATGACACCCCTGTCCCTGAGCCTGAAGCAGTTATGAGCTAACCATGATTCCTGTCCTGTGCCTGCAGACCTCAGCTGTGTGGCCTTTGCAAGCTGATAAATGGCTCTTTGTAGCCTTGTACTATTTTTATTGCTTGCAACATTTGTTTTAGCCACAACAGGGAAACATCCCTCTAAAAGTAAAATGCTGACACGTGTGAAGGAAACCCACAATNTTTCACCATCTGGTATTTATTACCTTCTTCTCTCTACTGTGTTGTTTCTAGCTTTCAGCTCTAACTCACAGCAGCTCTGTGACAGTGCTGCAGTCTGTCTTGCTCCAGCACCTGCAGGTCTGGGATGTCCTCGTGCTTCCTGGCATGGGATGGAGAGCAAACACGGGACAGGGCACCTTCCAACAAACCCAACCAGCTCCCAGAGCCCCCTGACCCATCACAGAGAGCTTTGTGCATGAAGAGAGTGCAGGATTCAATTTACTGATAGTAGGAGTTGGACTGAAGTCTAAATGATTTGCATCCAGACTCAGTCCCCCTCTTTGCTAGGAATAGCACCACACTCTGCAGGCAGCCCTGTGGTGTCACAGAGCAGCTGGGGGCTGGTTGTGATCTCCTTGCACTCCTTGCAGGGAGGGTTACCCTGTTCTCTGTGTGATAATGCTTGTTTGCCAGCAAAGCTCTTGGTAGCTTGTCCTTTATCTCTGTAGGATGGCTAGACCCCCTTAGCAGCGATGTTCATCACGCTGGTTTGGCTTTCTGGGGGCAAAATTTACTGCTATAAATCCCAGAATGCCTATTAAAAGGGCAGGCAGTGTTGTCTGTACCTCTTGATGGCCTGAAAAATGAGGGAATCTCAAATAATAGCAAAAAATAGGGAGGGTCAGAAATTATATAGCAGGGGAGTAAAGTAAATTTTAAAATGTGAATGTTCGGTGGGCAGTACAGCAGAGAAGGGGATGACACCCCTGTCCCTGAGCCTGAAGCAGTTATGAGCTAACCATGATTCCTGTCCTGTGCCTGCAGACCTCAGCTGTGTGGCCTTTGCAAGCTGATAAATGGCTCTTTGTAGCCTTGTACTATTTTTATTGCTTGCAACATTTGTTTTAGCCACAACAGGGAAACATCCCTCTAAAAGTAAAATGCTGACACGTGTGAAGGAAACCCACAATCCATAACATCATTTAGCAGAAAGAGATTTTTATGTTGTTTTCTAGCTTCCATCTCTGTAATGCATTTTAGTGATGGATGAGGTTGTGAGGGATCCTGCCCAGTTCCTGATGCTCTGCAATCCACAAGTGGAGCAGCTGGAGTGGGATTGCATTCACCTGCAGTAGCAGAGTGGCTCCCCTGGGCTGTTTCTTCCCAGCACTGCTGTTCAATCCTGACTCCAGTCTGTATCAGGGCAGAGGCAGGGAAAGTAGGAAAACTGATGTGTTCCTCTGTGTGGGCTCCTGCAGGATATGGGTGTTAAACACACTCTTGTAGTGTGAACCTTGGATTTCAACAAAATAATTCTTGTCTAGACTATTTCTCTACGCTTTGTGTAAATTGCTGATGTAATTTTACTTATAAATTATTAATGTTTCTACAATATGCCAGGTAATTTAATACTTCCTAGAAATTAAGCCATTAATCCAATCTTTATCAGACATTTTTGTGCTTTTTCCTATAATAAGGGACAAGAAAGGCACTCCTAAAAGCCAACAAAATACTATATTGGCCTTTTTCAAATCTCTCCTTGACATTTGCCCCTAGTGCACTGCCAATAAAGTATTCAGCAACAGCTTGGCAGCTACTCTTCTCTAACCGCTGCTTATTGCATTAGTCACAATTATCTCTCTTTATATCCTTCTGCTGTTATTCCAACTTTCGGGGCCTTTTCCAGTTGTGCAAATACATATGCATGCTCTTGAATTCATGAATAGGATGAATAATCACTTTGGAGTCTTTGGAACAACCTACCTCCTTCAAGATAAGGATGTGAACAAGTGTTCAATCACAGCTTTAAATTGTAAAGTCTCTGGAGCAGGAATTGGTTTCTGGTAGGTCTGTACAATGCATTTTGTACTAGAGGACCATAACTGGACTTCTGTCCTACTGTGAACAAAATGCAAAGGTTTAGAGGTTTAAAGCTCCTTATAATATATCCCAGTAAATATGAAGGTGGTACTTTTGAAACCAGTAATTAATCACAGCAAAATAATTGCCATCTAAGGCTAAGTAGTAACCTCTGAAGAAGTAATCAGGAATTAAAGCCAGCTAGGGTGGTGGCGTTTGGTAAAATTGCAGTGATCCCTCTGCACTAGGAGAGACAAATCCTGTTCCTGGAGAGGAACAAGAAGCCTGGTTCCTTCTTGCAGGCAGAGGTGTGCTTGGAGAGCAGGACTCCCCACCAGTGAACGCCTTGCCTGCAGGGTCTCTGAGATCTCTGGACAAGTCAGACTCACTAAGCTGGGTGTCCTTGCCAGAGGGGCCAGATCCAGCTCCTTTTCCAGCATGCTGGAAGCACGCTGGGAAGGGAGAGGGGATGCTGCTGCTGCACAGCCCCCACCAAGAGGATTTGTTCTCTGCATTCTTAGCTTTCCCCAGTGTTTCATGGATGGCTTTCCCATTTCATCCTACCTTCAGCAGCCTGAGTAGTGGTGTTGGCCCCTGCTTGCACACAGCCCTGGCAGTGTCCTGCTGGGGTGTGTAAGTGAATTCTTCACAGGAATTGCCCGTATGGATTGCCTCGGGAGATGAGCAGGGACAAGTGACAAACTCACAGGCAGTAACTTGCTCCTGATATATGATTTTGCTCCCTGTAGTTGCATTCCTGCAAGGAGCAATGGCAATGCCACATCCTCAGCCTCACCACTGTCCTTGGTGTCTGTGACCCATAAAGAGACCTCACAGCACAGTGACTGGCTGTCAGGTTATAAGGACAGTACTTCTGTATGAAAGCCTGATATTGCCACATCTTTCTGGGGTTAAATCTAAGCTCACACAGTCAGTGGAAGACTCTCATTGATTTTACTGGACTTTGGATTCTTAGCTATATAGTAACAAGGCAGTAAGGACCTGGAAAGACAAGATTTAAAATACCAAGGTATTGGAAGTATTGAGTTGCAAATGGAAATGTGTCTTCAGATGAACTGCTGAGCAGAGGCAAGCGTGGTCAGCAGTGGGAGTCCACACATGGCTTCATACCAGATGTGTTTGAATCAGTCCTCACAACATTTTGGTGAGCAACTAAATGCCCTCACATTAGTGTAAATCTGGACACTTTCTTCCCGATGATGACTTACTGCATGAAAAAAATGAGGTGTGGGAAAGTTTTGGATTGCAGCCCACAGGGTGGAAGTGAATGATCACAGTACTCAAGCCATCCTTCACTGCGCTGTCATCATCTATTGGAAAGTTGGAGGTTGTAAGCAGCAGCTGTCCAGGGAGACAAATCAGCTGAAAAAAATTATGTCTTACAGGTTTCCAGATAGTGACCCTGGGAAGATAATCAATTATAAAATCAATGTAATACATGGAACTTGGGATCTCATTCTGAGCATGCTGGGCTTTGAAAGATTCTGACTGTGTTGGAAAATGTGAATGCTGCAGGAGTCATCCTCCTGTCTTTATAAAAGATGATTTTATAAGCTGAAACAATCCTAATTCACACATGCCAGCACATTGTCCTCCTCCTAGCACACAGACTGCAGGTTTTCAGTGTTCCCCTTGTACACTTCTTTTAACACATTGTGAAATATGTGCAGATATTGTGATACTGCATCAGATGGGATGGGTTTAGGGGCTGGATACAGGATCCCTGAGTGTTTAATGCAGAAATCTTGATTGCAGTAAAGTCAAGGCAAAAGTCACATTGACTTTGGAGGGGCTATGTGTGCTTCCTACCTTCCTTTTTGGAATTACCTTTTTTTTCCCTACCTGGACTTTTAAATACTCTGTTCAACAATTATATCAGTCTTTCTTACCCTTTCAATTATGTAACAATTGTGGTAGCACAATGACCTTTTCCCAGATGTGCCTATTAAGTATTTCCCGATCAGAGTGTTATACCTGCTGTAGGAGAGAAAAAGAAAGACAAATTGAGTGGCCCATAGCTAAAAAAAAAAGCTGGTGGCAGAGCTGGGAAGTGAACCAAGGCACTGAGTGCTGACCATGGGGCTGCCCTTCCTGAGTTGCTGTTTTGTTTGTCTTTCTGTGATTTTTTTTTTATTTTCAAAAATGCCAGATAGAGACAGGATTATAAGTGTAATTAAAAGTCGTTAGGATTTGTGTCACCCACTGTCCTGAGCACTTTTCTAAAGCAAGGTCTCTAGAAGAGAGTAGCTAATGGAAATTTGACATCTATTTTCAGATATCTGCCTAAAAACACTTTAATGTTTAATGTTTGGGAATACAATGTAACTGCACTACAAAAATCAATATTCTTAAATATTCCATTTGAGAAACCCAAAACAGAATATCTAATATCTATTAGGTTTCTCTGAATTCTTTTCTACTGAGTTAATAAATGGCATAAAAAGATGCCATTGCTGGAAAGCAAATGAATTCTGTTTCTGGGAAAATGATTTACAGCTTCCTATCAAAAGAATTGTGCGTGACATCTGTTGAATTTTGCTGACCATTTTCCTCAAACACAGAGAGCAGCTAGAGATTGCTTTTCATTAGGGATAGTTTTTGACCCTGGACAGCTCAGCCAAATAGTAAGGTTTATAATGTGGCTATTAGTATGTTATTAATTAAATAATATAGCTAGAAGCAGAAAAGACTAAATGTAAAGTACAATATGCAAGAAGCAAAATGAATTGTGACTCTTCTGCAGCTCTGTGTGAGTTCAGTTCAGATGCTGGCTGTATCTGCACCCCAGTCAGTGTCTGCTGTGGAGGGGAGGTGTGACAGCTCCAGGCTTCCAGCAGTGTTGGAATATTGTTAACAGTCATGTCACACTCCCATTCTGTACCACAGGGATAAGCTTTTTCCATTGGTGTTGGCATTTTGCACACCAAAGCACAGATCCAGGACTATGAACTTTTCCTCCAGGTGTGGGGGAGTTTCTTCAGTTTGGGACTTCTGCTAGAAGCTCTGCAGCAGTCACTTCTGGGGAGGGTGGGGGGATTTCTGATGTTGCCCAGCTGGAATGGAGTGTTTGCATCCCAGGGAGTGTGGGCACTGCTCCTGCCCTGAGCCTCCAGAGCCTGAAGTCTGCCTCCAGCAGGAGCAGAGAGGAGAGGTTGAGGAGGGCTGCAAATCCACAGTAGCTCACCAGGTCTGGGTGAAGGCAATCCTTCTTCTGAGTGCTGTATCTGCTATTTAGTGCAGGGACCTGAGGCTGGATTGGGGTGGGATACTCAGTGCAGGACATCAGACCTTCAGGCTGGGATGAATGCAGAAATGGGAGTGAGTTTGATGGTGTTCTACACCCATTCACACAAACCAACTCTAAAACTAGGGAGCGTGAATTTGTTGAACTTTATCGCTTTTTTTTGCCTGTTTTATTTGTTTATAAATCTTGATTTCTATCACAGACAGGGAGCACTTCACCAGCCATTCTAAGCCAATATATGGGCCCACTGTGAATGCTGTGACTTGCTCAATGCTTTAAAGACATGCTGAGCTTTGTAAAGAAAACATTAATAAAAAAGAGCTTATAAAGAGGCATAAAGTTCAAACATACTGTGCTTTCTTGTTTACCACAAGATTTGTGTTCATTTTTTTGGCACACATTTTATTAAAACTTCCATCAATTTATTAAAACTTCCATAGTTTTATTCTCTCTTTTCAATTACATCTTACTTAATCTCAAGCACCATTACAACCCATCCCCAAGAGATGATGTGTGATGAAAACCCTTCCTTGTTGGTGGGCGGTGTTTGGAAGCTGGTAATGGCTGTAGGTTTCTCTCCTACCTGGCAGTTCTCCTGCCAGAGCAAGGCTGATGGAGCTACATGATCACCAATGCACATCTCACTAATTTAGGGCAGTGTGAAACCCTCCTGTTCCATGTAAATTTCATGCCAGAGTGCTGTTTGCTCCAGAAGGTAAGAGACAGACTCTGCTCTTGCTCTTAAGCAGTTTCCAGAAATTTAAAATGAATTTCATTTAATTTGAGATACATATGTTCATCGTATCATGATTAATGATAAATAGTTTTGAGTCATGACTGGTATTTTGGACATATGACATTCCTCAATGTATTATTTTGGACACTCTTACTCCAGGCACATGGAGCAGTTTTGATTCAAGGTGAACTACATCAGTCACCAAAATTAGGTAGTTATTGCTAGAGGAAGAAATTCCTTCTCCTTCCCCTAGAAGCCAGCAGTGTATGCCAGCATGTATTTTTACAATATTGGATTTTTATAAAACAGTTTCTCACTTTTACTCATTTGAGAATTGAATTAGTTTTTGCTGCTGCTTCACTGACTTCACAGAACATTTCCCCACAATCATTTAACATGCTATTAAATTCTGGAGTATGTTGTCAGTACATCTGATAATTTGATTTTGACTGATGTTTGTGTCATTACTAAGTATTTTAGTCAGCAACAACAATGTTGGTAATATGTAATGATGCTTTTAACAATGAGCTCAAAAAGAGATGCAGAAGCCCTGGTGTAAAGCTGGCAGGGCCCAGAATGGATGACTCCTGAAGCCATTATCTTCCAACAGCTTCTGAGGTTCAATTCACTTAAACCTGCTGCTTTTGCATTTTCATCAGCTTCTTCAGTTTCTTCTATTTAGTCAAAACTGTGCAAAATTGGATTTCATAAAGCTATTTTTAAACAGCTTGGAGCTTCCAATCTACAAAACACGAAGTACTCTGAGGACTGCACTTCTCTCTAAATATCTTTAAGTTGCATGTTGCTATTCAGGGGCTATCAAAGCCAGAGGAGACCTAACAGATTATTAACTGTGGCCAGCTATTGATTCTCCAATTCTGGGCCTTGTTGCACAGTGCAGCTCATTCCACTGGAAATGAATCCTATTGAGCTGTGCCAGTTGGAAAGCACCAAACCTGAGAAATATTCGGTGTGATCAAGTACTACATTTGAGGGAAGTTACCTTGGCTTAAACAATTGATCATGTGGGAGATTTATACAAAAGCGAAGAAAAAGGAAAATCCTGGTTGCTCAACTGTGCAGATTTATCTTGTTGCCCATAAATATTCATGTTAAGGCAAAATGTGTTTATGTCTGGGGCCCCATGTTGCCAATCTGTCGACAGCATATGTGGTTTATGGGGTGCCCATCCCAATCCAAGGGCTCTGTGGTGGCCTCCTCTTCATCCTCTCCCACCAGAGTGGTGGTCTCTGTGCACGTCTGTCTGGTTGTGCTTTAACACAGAGCTGTGATGTGTTTTAATTAAATACAAAAATACAGTACCAATGACTGGGAGCCAGTGTGGCTCAAATTCAGCTTTTCAGGTTCTGGAAGTGCCCAGACCCTGACGTGGCTGCCCATAAAAGCTGGCACAAGCTCACACACAATTGCTGCCCAGTCCCAGAGCGGGTGCTTTGTCTACCTGCAGTCAGCAGACAGAAAATGCACGGGCTGTTCCAGTTCCTGCCTCTTGTTCTGCTGACTTTGCCATCTGTGCAAAGGTTGACTGAGAAAGTTGAAGGTCTCTCTTGGCTGGGTCTGCATGGCCTGTCTGAAGCTTTCTGGGGGCTGTGGCAGTCCAGCTTCCTCGTGGTTCCATCCCAGGGGGTAACTCAGTGCAGCCAGGTGCTGAAGCAAGCAGGGCTGGGGCCATCTCAGTGAGGGTGTCACTACACTGAGGGGACAGGGGACAGGGGCAAGGTGAGCTGGCCGTGGCTGGTCACTGCTGCTGGTGAGGGCACAGCGAGTGCTCTCCAGTCCTGGGCCCTGGCTGAGGGCACAGCTCTGAGCAGGGCTCACCTGGACCCCTTCGCCCCAGCTCAAGGGATGGGCACAGGGAGCAGCTGGTGCCTTCTCCTCCATTTGGTCTTCAGGGCCAGGATCACTCCCTGGAACTATTTGTTAGCAGGAACAAACAGCTAATGGAGACTGTATCGCTTTGCTTTGCTTTCTCCTGGGGTTTTGGGGTTGGTTTGATTGTTTTCCTGGGGAGGGGAGAAGTGATATGCTGTGATTAGTAGAAAACCTCTTCATTTGCTGCTTATTGGGTTTTGTGTATTTTTGGTTTCTCCCTAAAAGTCTTGTCCTAGAGAATTCTCCTGTGGCTTGTGAATGCTTTGCTTTGTGAACATTTAATCCAGCGTGGGCTTCAGCAGTAATTAGTAACATGGATATTTATGGAGACATTCTAACCTGCTTTGTTCATGAATATTTCACCATGGTGGAAATTTCACACCCAATAAATCACTAATGAAAATGTCATTTCCCAGCTGCATTTACCTGATGTGCTGTTAATCTTGCTGTACCCATTGGAGGCAGAATTACTGCCAGATTTGCAACACAGAGAGGAATTGATTTTTAATTAGTGACCCCAATAGTGTAGGTTAAAAATTATTTTTTTAAATGGTGATTTAATGGCCCTTTTCATATAATGGCATCAGCTTCATTGCCTGTACTGATGTTTTCTAGGCTGCCATTCAAGCAGATACTTTGAAGGACAACATAACAACTGTTGGGATTGAAGGGATCAAGGAGAGCAATGGTGTGGGGAAGGTGGCTCTGGAAGCAAGGAGTGTCAGAGAATCCCCATGAAACCAAATCACCTCTGTACTGACAAATCTCACAATTCAAAAGCGTCAGTCTGCTTGCATTTGCTCTCTTCCCAAAGTGGTCCTGAGCTGGGCCATTCAACTCTTGGATGACATTTCATGAAGGAAATTATTACAAGATAGATTATTGTGTTTGGAAAGATCATAAATTATTTTGCCTAATTGATGAGTTTTATTCATTTTCCTAAAGTAATTTATACCATGGCCAGCATTCCTGTGGACAGACATCTCTAATTTAAGGGAAAGCAGAATGGCACAGCAAAAAAGAGTGTGGCTTCCCTGGGATTGTCACTGCAGGTTAATTGACTAAATGAAGAATGTTAATGAAATATTAGAATAGGATGATTACTGTTAAAAATTATCAGGAAAAGGGGTATGAATCATTCCATAGGAGGGAGCTATAGCATTCTCCTTTCCTGGAAGTCAGGCTCTCTAGCTGCATTTTATTATCCTGCATATTGCTGACTGCAGATGCTCACAACCAAAAAAAATAAATTATTACCCATTGGTCAGTGTCAGCGAAGTGTCAGCTCATTAGAATGTGTCAAAATCTGGATTTGCAGAAATCAAGCCCTGCTTCTGAGCTAGTAGGGGTGTGTGCCCCTGTACAGACAGGTGCTCCTCTGTGCAGCTAGTGCTGGGAGACCTCTGCAGAGAGCCTGTGGCTGGGGAACACCACCACCACTACCCAAGGATTTTCACCTGGATTCCAGATGCTGCAGGAGTAAAGCTTGCCTGCATCTGTGTTGATGAAGCTCTTGATAAGGCCATTTGTTTTTCATGTGTCTACTGCTGTGACTTTTCCTTCAGGCAGATAACCCAGACTTACTGTGGGCTAAATTTTGAGGTCCCTTTGTCTTGACTGTAACATGCAAGTTGAGCAAATATCCAACATGTCTCAAGTAAGGCCTTTTTTAATAACTGTTGCTAAAGTATGAATTTAAAAGCTTGAACCACTCAGACTCCACCAAAATCAAACCCAGTTTTTCTATTCACATTTCTAGGTTTTGGAGCAAAGCTTAATTCCTGAATTTAGAGCACTCATTGTCTTTCGTGACTAACAACTGCATCATGTTGGAGACCATGGAGCTGTGACATGACTAAACACTCCTCTCCCAGGCTGCAATCTCTTTTATATTTTATAGAGGCTCATAACTGTGGCGTTATTCACTGCCTTGAGACAGCTCCTCTCTCTGAGGTGCTTTGTCTGAATCAACACTCCAAAAGCAACTGTCTCTCACATGAGTTGTCCTTGCCTTCAGCAGGAACACAGGGCACTCTGAGAAGAGAAGGCAAGCATCTCTTTGAGAAACAGATTAACCATAAGAGTCACTATTGATTCCTGGAACGGGGTGTGGGGTGGGGGTGTGTAAGCTCCCTCAGAGGGAAAGCACCTAGTAAGAAAAGCAGCCTGCTCTGTACATCAAATCACACCACAGGGAGATGTAGGGTAACATAAAAATGATACAGTGCCTTTTTGAGGGCTTGTTCATTTGTATTCTGTCTCAATGTGCATTTGCACAGTGTTTTGGTGTTTGCAAAAGCAGTGTTGATTTGGGACTATGTGCTTTCCAAGTCCCCATGCTCCCAGGCTGCTGGGACAAACCCACCAGTTCCTTCCTGCCTTCCACAGTTTTGAAGGGTAGTCCTGCTGTACCTCTGCTTTTAGGCCACATTTTTAGACTAGAGCTAACTATTCTGTGTTGGTGCAGTTTTCCAGCAGATTTGTTCCCCCTGTGCTAATGAGAGAGCTCCAAGCAGCCTGTCCAGGAACTCGGCTGAGCAAATCCTGCAGGGCAAGTGGAGTTTGCAGGAATGGATCCCCAAGCTCATATTGTCAAATGCTTTGACAAAATGGCAGATGAAATTCATTGTTGATAAATGTGCAGTGATGCACATGGGAGGAAAAACACACTCGGTGATGGTCTCTGAACTAGCTATTAACTCCAAGATCTCTTTCCTGAGTGGTTTTATAGGACTATCCATTATATTGTCAACTCAGCAGCAAAGCAAAACTAAAAAAAACAGAACCCCAGCTAGAATGGGAGCAATTACTAGGAAAAAGTCTGGAGAATAAAACAGAAAGCATTGCTGTGCAGCTGTATATATCTGTTGTGTGTCCACATTTTAAACACTTTATCCAGTTTTGCTGTCCTACAGACCTCCTCCTCCCATAAAAAGGGATGACACAGCTGGGAACAAGCCACCTTCATGTAAGATGGTCTCCTGTAAGATTAAGATCAACTAAAAGGAGGTGCTTCTTCACAGAGCTGTTCTGAGCTGTGAAACTGTGCCATTTATTGTTGTGGAGATGGCAGGAGCAGGTATGTGAATTCTCAGAGCAGTGTGGTACATTCATGGAAGAGGTCTGTGTTTGTTTCCTCTGGCTCTGCAAGGATGTGAGCTGCTGGTCAGTCACGAGGCACAGCAGGCAGCTATCACTCCCTGCAGGTGATGTATCAGGCACTCTGCCCTTGGCACCTAGACACAGGAACCTGGACCTTTGAATGATCCCATACAATTTGTCTTTTGTCTCTGCCAAGCCAAAATCCTTGCAAAATTCCTGAGCAGTGTGGACACAGACTATCAGCAGGAATTCCTAGAAAGAAGTCTCAGTAATGTCATTCATCTGGATTTAAGGAGACTGCATAGCCTGGTATCTGTCAGATACCCTCAGTGCTCAGTACAGAAGCTTTTTCTCCAAATATGAGTGCTTTTTAAAAGTTATGAACACAGGGGACTTGGAGCTTAGTGTAATTTGAAGTTTCAGGAAGATATGAATGCTTCCAAGACAAATATTTGAAAAGACTGTTCCTTTGGAAGCAAGCTGGCTTGCTGCTTCACCTTTCCATGCTGTGAGCTCTCAGCAGTTACTGGTGGAGCATTAATTTTTTATTATGAAATGTAGTGTCTCATCTTTCATTAATAAATTTTCTCAGGAGAAGAGGCTATGGCATTTAACCGTCAGGACAAACAAGGAAAGCCTTGTGGAAGCTGAAGATTCTGCAGGTTCACCACCAAAGACACTGCAAGGGCAACTGAGCTCTCTGGTCCCTGTAGAGGTGCAGTCAAATTCAAAAGATCTTTTTCCTTAAGGCCTGAACCTTTCCAGAGAACAAAACCAAACCAACAACAAGAGCACTCTGATTGTGAAGGTTCCTCTGGGATATCCAGCTGTCCTGGCTTTGCACTGAAATTTCCAGAAGGAAACAAAACAAACACATCACCTAGTCTGAACTGAAATTGTTGCTTAACACTCATCTTCAAAACTTTCTATTCTAGAGTCATAGAAAAGATCTTTCATGAACCTGAAGACTTCTGTCCTCAAAGTTCTACTCACTTCATAGCTGAGCCTGAGCAGCCTGTGGGATGGGATGAGAACGACCCCTGGCCTGACGGATGCAGTTCATGCTGTCTCCCTGTTTGGGAGATGCCAGCATCTGATCCAGAGGGAGCCAGTTCAGGTGGTGGCACTGGGGGGTGTCAGGGGTCTCTGACACTGCACATTGCCACGGCTGATGCTCTTCAGGTGGGAGCAGAGTCAGTTACAGAAAGGCAAGGACGGATCCTAAAATACTGCTTTGCAAATAAAAAGCCTTGAGACGTCTGTTTAAGTCTTGATTATATCACAAGATAATATAGATATCCTAGACAGAAATCAGATTTTCTGTCTGCTGAGTTAATGAATTTATTTTTTAAAACAACGTTCCTCTTTCAAAAGGGCAGAAGGACACTGTTTTTAAAAGCTATCTTGTATACTAAGAAAAAAAACAAAACCAAACCAGACATTCAAAATAAACTCATTGGCCAAAGTCAATAATGAACTAGAGGTAAAAGGGTTTTTAGTCTGTAAACCAAGAGGGACTTTCCTATGACTGTGCAAAGACTTCTTTGAAAAAATACACAGTTTTATTCTTAACTGAGAACTTGGGTGACAGCAATAGGAAGAAAATATGACAGTGGTTCCACTGCACGAGGGGCTGAGAACAGCACACAGATTATAATGAATTTTTCCAAGATATTTTTCTTCACATGTCATTGCAGATAGGTCTGTAAAAGTTCAGTGGAACAGCCAGTCTCAGCCACTACTGAGAGAAAAGCAAAATCTTCAGAAAAACAATCTGAGATTTAAAACTGGGTCTCCATATTTTAGTGTCTTTTGGGATTCATTCAGGATCATGCTGTGCTACATGAACAGTTAATTCATGGTCCTTATAACATGATTTTTTGGCCTCGTGTATCACATGGGTGGATACAGCCTTTCATATCAAATGTAGTTCATGTAATTCCTAGAGGCTTTCAGTGTATAAGCAAAAAGAGTTTGATAAAGCTTGATAAAGTCATGAAAGACTAACAAATAGTGAAAAATGATGGGAGGTTCTAAGAGGGAAAGAGCTGAGTGTGTGAGGAACTTTTTTTGCTATAAAAGAATATCACCTTAGCTCATTTAGGCTTCTCATTGTTGCAGTTTAGTATTTAATGAAAGGGGGAACCCCCCCCCCCCACACACACATAATGCTTTAGGGAGTTTTTGATAATCTGTGTTTGATCCAGACATAAATGGCATGTTCCAAAAGTGCTGTGTGTATTTGAAGCCAAGATTTTATTCTGATCATGGGATTAGCCAAAAAAAAAAAAAAGAAATTAAGGTTGAAATTTATGTTTCAGACTCTGCATAGTTCATTAAAATGAATCAAAGGAAGAAGAGCCAAGGGAGCCACAGGAGCCACCAAGGACTGCTCTGTCAGGTCACTGCTGCGGCGCTTATTCAGCTTGTGCAGTAAAAAAGACCTTCAGAGTTGGAAACTCTGAGTGAAAATGGATTTGGGCCACAATTTCTCTTTCTGTGCTCTTTTCTGATTTATTGATGACTTTGAGGAGGTGACATAAACTGAATCCTGAAGCATCAGGCTTTTTTACTTATTTTCTTCTTGAACAGGAAAGTGGAAGTGAGAGCATAGGGAAGGCAAGCAGGATGCAGTTACTCCCTTCCCACTGACCAGGGACCTCGCTGTGGGGCTGGAGGTCAGAGGAGTCCTTTAAGAGATCAAATGCAAGACAGGCAGGTGGTTTTGCTTAACTGATTTATAGATGTCTAAGCAAGATTCTTATACAGCTCAATCTCTCTGCATACTGCAATACCCCTCTGCCTTCTGAGCATCAGCAGTTGTGCTTTGGCTGAATCCATATGTGAAGCAAAAAACCACAGCTGACAGTGCTGGAGAAGGCCAGGAGCCCTTCCACAATCTGTCAGGAAGTTGCAAGGCTGAGGGCAACAGCAAGGTCTGCAGGAACATCTGTGGACAAACAGGTATTTTATGATACAGGTAACAAAGCTGCTACTGACATGTACAAAGGGATTGGCATACTTCAGCATTTATCCTTTCTAGGCTGCTCTGTTCCAGTAGTACGTAGCCAGAAGGTGATTTTTTTCTTCTGCTTGGTCTGGTTTCACTGCCTTAAAGCAATCTCCAGGAGTCAGAATTTGGAGTTGATCCCTTGCTCACCCAATGGCTTCAGGAGGCATCAGACCAATGAAACCCCTGAACTCTGCTGTGCCTTTTGCAGCTCTTTGTCACTGACTGGCTCTTCTGCCTCAGTCCCAGGCAGAGATGGCACCACCTCTGTCCTTCTGCAGGCAGACAGGAAGGGTCTGTGCTGGATTTTGTAATGCAAGAGTGGAGGTAACCGCATAAGCTTTGCTGAGATAAGGCAAACAAACTGCCCTGAAAAATTCTGATTTGTTGTAAATCGCTTCCCAATAGCTCTCTTATGCATTATTTTTAGTACAATTTAGTGTGGTTACCCTTTAGACAATAGAATGATGAGCTGCCATAGCTAAAACATGTACTAGAAAAAAAAAAAAAGTTTTATCTAAATCAGTCAGATGTAGTCCTAAAAGAGAAAGCATTCATTGCTAAAAAATGTACTTCACCAATGCATAATTCAGGAAAAAAATCATCTGTGCACGTGTCCTTCTCCTACTTAGGCTGAAGTTAAGACTTCCAAATGTGTCTCCTGGGGCCAGCCTGCCCTGTCCATGCTCAGCCTGGCTGTCTCTGAGCAGCACCACAGGCTGTCCCCAGTGCCACCATTGTGCTTTATTTCTTGCTGCCAGCTGGGAGCACTGTGTGAATGCAGTGCTGGGAATGGATCAGTTGGCTCAGAATTTCCAAGCTGTGTGGGGTGTTTAAAACAGCAGTGGAGGACTAGAAGGGGAGAGGGTTGAAAACTGATTAAAAGTATTTGAGTTGTAATTATATATATATATTTTTACCTCATCTTCACTGCTTGGCTGCTTCATTCTTTCATTGTCTCATGACTCCATGGCTACATTGTTGAAGGGTCTGTAGCTGTGTGGTTTTGTGGCCTTTTGAAGATGTAATTCAGACTGATTTGTAAATATCCTCACCCTCTCTGTATCTTCTAGCCCCTGAGTGGGATTTCTTTGCTGATTGTACCTTTTCCCCATTCTTTGTGCATTCTCTATTTACTTATGATATGCTTTTTTTGGAGAGATTATTTATCTAGACTTGAAGCCCTCCATTTTTTTTCTCCATGACTTTAACAAAAGCTCTTGGGAAATTCACCATCCTGAATTCAAGAATTTCCAGGCTGTCAGGTACCCATGGGCCCTGAACATAACGGTCCAGATGGTTTCTAGGTTCCTTAATATAGAAAAGTTTGTCCTTCAGGTTTTGTTTTGATTATCTTTCCATTTAATTTAAACAGAATCACCTTCTTCCTACTCAATACCAATTTATTGTTCAAAGTCACATCTGCCATGCCCTCATTGCTTACAAGACTGAGTCTAGAATAGCAAAAGCTCTTCATGGTTCAGTGTCTTAGCATCTTGGACTTCATTCCTCTCACATTAATAATAAACCCCACACTTCTCAGGGGGAAAAAGAAGAAAATAAGGGCCAAGATTTACAAAGTGGTGGGAAGTTTATCAGGGAGCCTGGAGCTGAGAAAAGAAAATTTAATTCTGATGCAAGAAATGCCAA
>VZUA01027553.1:0-22598 GCA_013401035.1 Horornis vulcanius
AGTCTGTCCTTCAGTGCTGCTTTCCTCTAAAATCCAGCACTTCAGCACTGCTCTACTTCACACCCCATGCTGCTTCCAGGGGTACCAGTGACCTCTGCCTCAACCACCTGCATTCCCACATCACAGTTTTTGCTCTCTGCTTTAACCCCTCTTCCAGAGACTCTTGACTACAGACCACCCATTTACCGTGTCACATCTGTCCCTTACCTCTTGCAGCCTCTGGTCCTCACGGGACATGTTGAGCAGCATTCTGCTGCCCCGTATCATGGGGATGTCCTGCCAGAGGGATGCATTAGATGAGACTGACAAACGTTGCAAATATGAGTCCTGGGGAGACAGCACTTTCCTCCGTAGCCTTGGGGAACTTGGGAAACTTGACTCTATATCCTCAGGATAATCCACTCTCTTCTGGCTTTGGATGGCTTTGTTCAGAGCCACATCACTGTATTCCTGATACAGCAATCTTGCTGTGAAGAAAGACACATACATTTATCTTTTCTGTAGTAGCAATTCACCCTCTGCTTCAACCTGGAGAAAACTCTGCCCTGGATTGGGGACAGCCAAATTCAGGCAAAGCTCCCCAGCTGCCCAAGTGTACTGCAGGATTCCAGTTGCTTTCCCTGCTCTCCAACGCTACATCCTCACAACCACCGTGTGGCAGGAGTCCCTCTCCTTTGTGCTCACTGCAAGGGTGAGAGATGTTGGTGGAGAGGGGACTGCCACAGCATCCAGGCAGGAGGTACTTACAGGAGTTGATAAGTTTGGAGTGCCGGCGCTTGAAGTTCTCTGTTGTGTCTGCAGGTTTCTTCTCTCTGCCAGGGAATAAGGATTTCAAAATACAGAGTGAACGAGGGGCACAGCACCAGAGATGGCTTATCCAAACCTTAGAAACTGCTCTGTCACAACAGGAACATCTCTTTTTCCAACAAGCTCAAGCTCCACAAGCTTTACTTGACACAAAGGGCAATGTTTGGCTTAATGGAAAAGCTGTCCTGAAAGCACAGAAATCCCCTACTCTGTTGCAGTAGGGTCCTCTTCAAGAGGGCATAGACTGAAACACAGGCCTAGGGCATTTAGTTAAAAGCTTTCCACTCCTTACCATCATCTTTGGTAACTCAAACAATGGAGGTGTTTGTGCTGCACAGGGATTGGGGCAAATTCTAAGGGTCTTTGAGAGACTCACCGCATTATAACTGTTTCTGAGCTGACTGGTGGTTCCCTGTGTGCCTTGTGAGCTTCTTCCTCTGAAGGAACAGAAGAAACCTCTGTGCAGAAGACAATTGGAAAGTAAACACATCAGTCCATTTTTAGACTTAATCTACAATCCAAATGATACACAGATACCACTTACCTATACCCCACCTAAGTGGCAGTCTTGAGATGGAGTACACAAGTGACCTTGTGACATTTATTTCTGGGTCAGAAACATTCTAGTTTTAATAATCCTTGACATTACCTATACTTTACATCTGTTAGCTACATTTACTCTTCACATAAAGAAAAAGGCTGACATTTTAGGCAACAACAGTAACTTTAAGAGCTTCCCTCTCCAGTTATGCCAGCAAAGACTCTACCTGTGTGCCCTGTTTGGTGCTGTCCTTACACTTTCAGCTACTAGGGCCAGGCATCAGGAGATCAGTGGAGCCCAACTGTAAAAATGGAGAAATCTTTTTGGTTTGTGAGGGATCCAATCAAATAAGTTGTGAAGAAATTCTAAATCTGAATCAACTGAAAGCAGAAAAAGGAAGAAAGCCCAAAGACTGAGCTGCAGTTATGGGTAAGGGGAAAGACAGTCCTATTGCCTTGAATATTTTAAAATTTGGAATCAAGAAATTACAGGTCAAACATTATGAACAAATCTTGATTCAGGTTCTGCAAAATCTTTTACACCCCTCCACATACCCCTCCTTTTCCTCTCTGCCAAAAATTCAGCGTGTTTCAGAGCTTCAAAAATAGACTAAAGTAAAAGCTAAAAAGAAGCAATTATTTAAAGTTCATGTAAGATATAGTAAAGAACAGACATACATCCTGATAGCAAGTACTGCTGAATGAGCTGCATTACAGAAAATGAATGTTTTCCACTTGTGACATCAGTGATCTGACTTCTGTGCAAGCTGGGACCTTGGGTTGAACAAATTTGCATTTTTATCTGTACTCTCAAATCCTACGCTCACAGGAAAACCATCTTCTTTAGAAGGTCAAGTGGGAACCTAAAAGTCCCAGTTGCAAAATAAGGGGAGGCAGCAAATAAACAACTGATAAGAGATATGGGCTACTGAGGGTGTGTGCATGGCTCTTCCTAACTGCCTCAGGGATCCATGAAATAAGTTTATTGTTGCAGGTATTTGTGTGGAATAGGGGGACTGAGCCTCAGAGTGCCTCCCTACTAAAGGGAACAAGCAGGATACACAGGGCAGCAGAGAGGAAGGAGGGGACAGCTGGAAAGGGAAGCCTGGGGCAGGACAGGAGGGGGTTATAGAGCTGGAGCAGGGAATATCACCAGAAAGGCACAAGAGCCATGCTAAGCTCTCAGCTCTCATGCCTCTCCATCACATTGTCTATTTAATTTAATCCTGCTTCTTGATAACTTCACTATGTTGGAGGGGGGAATGAGGAATGGAAATGGAAGAGAGGACTCACGCTGCAAGATGTCTGGTGGTACTGACATCCTCTTCAGGCCCTGACGGTGCCAGTCCTTGGTTTTTACTCGGCTTTTAATTGGGTTTTCTTGACTGGCTGCTGGCTCCTGCACAGCTACCCCAACCTTTTTTTTGTCTGGCCAACTTGATGATTTTTCCAAGGGTGCATGTTTGGCCGTTTCTTCTTTTGGCTGGCGTTCTCCTCCTTCCAGCCTTTGCCTGACTCTCCTCTCACCTTCTGTTTTCTCTGTCACTGCCAGTGGAGCCTGGATGTTCTTTGTGTCCACACCAAAGCTGCCTGTGGGCTGCTCCCATCGCAGCTCCTCGTCCTGGCAGGTTGTTCTGGTGGTTGGCGGCGACGGAGGGCTGAGCTGGAGGAAGTGCATTGGATTGGTGAATGCAAGCATTGGAAGGAGCTGTGCAGAGTCTCTGCTCTTGGAGTCTGGGGATGTTATCAGGCCTTCCAACGAGGGCCAAGAATGGTGGTCAGGTGAGGATTTTCCACTCTCTGTATCCATGTGGGGATCCACTGTTTCAGTGCTGGTGTCAGAGCAGCCAACCAACATTTCGTTTCCAAGAGCCGAAAAACTTTTGGTCAGCAAACTGACCCCTGAGTCATCAGAAGTCTCTGTATCATGGGGACCTGACTCACCAAGATCCCACTCTCCACTCACTGGAACAAGGTCATCTCTCTCTGCTAGATTTTCTCCATCAGAAGCAGAGGCCAGGGAGTTGGAATCAGATGCAGAAGTGGCAGTCTGGAGAGGATGGCTTGGAGCAGGGTGACTGGCTCCCAGCCTACCACCATCCATCCCACAGCTGAGGGGGGGCCTGGAGAGCGGCCCAGGAGCCAGCGGCTGGTAACCTTCAGGGGCTGGAGGTGGAACAAGGTGATTTGCATGGAGTGCAGGGGCCTGAGCTTGGCTGGGCCTTTGGACGTGGGAAGGAGGATGAGGAAGCTGTTTGGCATCAGACTCAGACACCAGAGGTAGGCTTGAGTGGGACACAGGGGACAGAGGTTGTCCTTGCTGGTTCACAGCAAGGACCGTATCATCTTCGGAGGGCCAAGTTAAGATGCTCAGGACACTGGAAATTCTGGATCCAGGCTCTTTTTGGTGTAAACTGCAGTCAGGCTCATCAAATAAAGGCACTTGTGCTTTATGATCCACATTTGTTCCCGTTTCTTTTCCTTGGATAATGGCACTTTTCTGGGGAGAGTTTTGCAGAATTGTCTCTCGGTGGCTCAGGGGAGTGGAAGTCCTTTCTGGTGTTTGGGATGCTTCCAAAGGCCCTGCAATACTAGCCACAGAACTCCTATCCCCAGGAAAGCTCCCTTGTAGAGGAAGGGAGCTCGTGTACGTTACAGAGAAAGAAGATGGGTCACTAAGGTCCTCATGAAAGCCTTCCTCAGAATTAAGGAGTTCATGGGAAGTCTTGGTCTCTCCTGCATCTGTCCTTACAACAGCAGTTTCTGCTGGTGTTGGGTCCCACCCTTGTGCAGGAGCAGCCTGGTTGGATGGCTTCCCTGCAGAGTCTGGCAGCTCGTTCAGGCTGGTGCCAGGACAGTGCTCAGGGGTCACAGGGGCTATTCTGGCACCCTCCTGCTCTGAAACAGATGCTGACGCTGCTGAGGTGAGCTCTGAGGGGGAAGCTGGAATGAAGTCCCAAAGCTCAGCTTTTCCTGTAATGGGATGAAGATCCATGTGATCAGGTGGCTCCAAGTTACTGGTACCAGAGGAAGGATGTGCTGGAACAAGAGCCTCTGGGTTCTCTGCACTAAAAGGTGCTGTCACCCCTCCACAGAGTGATGCATCTCTTTTATCAAACCTCTGGACAGCTTTTCCATGACCACCAGTGTGCTCATTCTCCCTGCTCAGTCGTGTCTTATCATCCCAGTGAGCTTCTCCACTATCCTGACCACCTATGGAAAAGCTGCCAGAGTCCTCCAGCTCTTCTGCCTGGTCAGAGACACAGCACATGTGTGGAGCTTCCCCCTCTGGGTTCAGGTTATTTGAGGACAGAGGGCCGACAGCAGGTGGCTGACATCCAGAACCTACTTCTGTGATGTGAGCTTTCAGCAGCATGTCCTCATCAGGATGCTGATCCACAGAGACAGGTTCCCCAGGAGGAAATGCTGATCCTGTTTGCTCAGACAAGGAAGCATACTGCAAACTACACACATCCACATTATGCCTGGGAATAGAAGGTATCTCTGAGCCAAAAGCTGATGATAGAGCCTCTAGTTTGAGCTCTTCCCCCAGTCTGAGCTCTTCCCTCTGCAGTTGTTCCTGCTCATTTTGTTCCTTCTTTTTCTGATCTTTGAGCTCCAAAGGTTTGCCTTCTTCTGGCAGATTCTGCTCTTTGCACTCTTCCTCCTCCTCTTCCTGCTGAAATTCAGCTGCTGCCTCTTCCCAAGCTGGCTCCTTATGCTGTGAAGCATTCACTTCCTCTGTCCTTTTAGCAGTACTCTCTCCTTGGAAAGCACTCTCTGCTGAAGGGGGAGGTCTGCCCTCAGTTCTTCTGTGATCATCTTCTAGATGAAGGCATTTGGAAGCAGATGAGTTCTCTTTAGGAACCATTCCCTGGTCTTTGACCATCCTGGTATTCCCTGTTTCACCAGCTGAGGTGTTTCCTTCTGCTTGTAGTGAACTCATTTGGCTGTCTCTTGTTAAGGTGGAAGACAACTGATGGGAAGAGGAAGATTCTGTATTCTCTTCCAAACCCTGGGGTGCTCTTAAGCTTTCCTGAACATCTTCAGAAGTGTAAGGTTTAGCTCTGTCTCCTACTGCTCCCTCTGAGGTAGGCTGCTCATCAGATGCTGGTGCCAACTTTTTGGTGCTTTGCTCTGGCTCTGCACCAGCATCGACCTCCTGCAAAGAATCCTTGGAGGTGTTATCCAGAAAGGGTTCAGCCTTATAATGCCCTTCTGAAACAGTTTTACACACCAAAAAGCACTTAGGTGTCTCTCTCTGAGAGGAAATGGCAACAGTCAAAGGGGATTTCGTTTGCTGGGCCTGAGGGTCTGAGCCATGAAAAGCCAGTTCTGCTTGGCACTGAGGAAACTCAGTGCTGAGGTTCACAGCCTGCAGGATGGGGCTGCCAGGGGCTGGCTCATCCTGGACTCTGCTGTGAGAGGAAGGGTCCGGGTTGCTTTCCAGGTCAACCAGTTCCAACTGCCTGAATTTCAGGGAATAATCCAGTCCACCCTCCTCTAAAAGCATTTCTCCTTCCATTTCTGCGAGTCCCTTTTGAGGCTCTGTATCCCCTCGGCCTTGTTCCAGTCCTGCTGGCACTTTTTGCATAGAGTTAGAGGGTCTGCTCAGCATCTCTGCTGCTTCCCCTGGAGCAGCAAGGCAGTCCTTGGGCGTGCTGAGCTCTGCTTCTTTTGCAGAGTTAGACGGGCTGGTGCTCATTTCAGCTGCTGTGTGAGTGGCATGATGCTCTCCTTCCACGGCTGAAGAATCCCAGGCTTCCCCAGTGATGCTGCTGGCTCCTGGGGGAGTGGTACCTCCCTCACTGGTTTCTTCAGACTCCATCAGTGACACATCCTGCTGAAGAAAAAAGCATTTTTTTGTTACTACTTCACAATGATACGATGGATCTAGTTCACTGCTTCTACCGAAGCTGATAAAAACCAAAAACAAAACCAACACCACATACCTAGCAGGTGATAAGAGCTGGGAAACAAACACAAAGACTCAGAATAGGCAAACACCACATGTAAGCTTACAGTATGAGAGTAACACCAAAATAACCCCACTGGTGTCTTTTTAGTTTCACACGCAAATGCAGAAAGTGACTTTGGTTGAAGAGCAAAGACGCTGAGCTCTCTGCAATGGCCACGGGGCCACTTATGAAAAGTGGTGGCCATAGCTGGTTATCTCAGACCCAAAAGAGGGTACCAGAAGGCAACCAGAGAAAAAGAAAAATTTAAAAAATCTCCATTGATTTTCATGGGGCATGGTAGACAAATACTCCTGGTCTCTTCTAGGGGAGTTTAAAAGTTCTGTCTGATTTGTGCCTGTTCTTTGGAGCTGATGGCTCTCTACAGATCTCTGTGTAGGACTAGACCTCATTGCAAATGATTGCAGAAATTAATAAACAAGACACAGGAACATAAGAATTTGATTAACAGGTAACTAGAACATGACACAAGACACGAGATATTTGAAGGCTGTAAACCACATGGGTTGAGAGGAGTAGCTCTGGTGTGTGTGGACTAATCTACAGACTATAAAGAGAAACTACGTCATCATTTAGTCTACTCTTTTAGGGAGGGGGAAAGAAAAAAAATCTCAGGATTGTTGGACAGTTTCCCAAAGGATATAGTGGAATTTCCCATCCACTACTGCATTTGAAGTTCAGACATGACAAAGCAGTAGGGAATGCACATTTGGGATATGTCTGTGAAAAGGACGGAAGAATCTGATTCACCACTTTTGTCCCTCTGGCTTCAACCATGACCCACAATCCCTACCTGGAAAACACCTGAGAAAGACAAACCATTGTGGCTCCCTCTCTTTTCTTCTGCGGTGGTTTCCTTGTGCCAGAGTGGCTCTACAGTCACAAGTACCAACCTCTGATCCCACAAAGAAAGTAAAGGCAATAAGGGCATAATTACATGTGAGCTAATTGTCCCAGTTAGCTCCATGGCCAGGGCACGCCTGGCCTGAAAGCTGGTTTAGCTTCTATTTTCCCTTACGTCAAGTGAAAGAAAACACCTGCTCTGAAGGCAAGGAGCTCATGCTCTGGAGAGAGGACTAAAGCATTTTATACTCCTTCACCATGGGTATTGTCATCACAGAATCACAGAATGCTTTGTGGTGGAAGGGGCATTAAAGACCATCCAGTTCCAACCCCCTGCCATGGGCAGCAGCACCTTCCACTATCCCAGGTTGTTCAGAACCCCTGAGCAAAATGTGGTCTTGAACACTTCTCCAGGGATGGGGCAGTCACACCTCTGGGCAACCTGTGCCAGTGCCCTGCCACCCCCATATTCAAGGATTTCTTCCCAATATCAAATTTAAATCTCTCCTCTTTTGGTTTAAAATATATCCCTCTTGTCCCATAACTACCTGCCCATGTAAAAAGTAGCTCTCCCTATTTCTGTACACCCCTTTTAAGTACTGGAAGGCTGAAATGAGGTCTCCTTGGAGCCTTCCCTTCTCCAGGCCGAACAACCTCAATTCTAAAAAAACATTAGGAAAATAATTGAGTTAGCTAATTGAGTTAATTCATCCATTAACTACTTCCTGTGTATTTTTTCTCATGTAATCTTTAATTTTTGTTTATAGTGAAAAGACAGTCTTTCTTACAAAACCAGGGTTTTTCAGNATTTTTTTGTTACTACTTCACAATGATACGATGGATCTAGTTCACTGCTTCTACCGAAGCTGATAAAAACCAAAAACAAAACCAACACCACATACCTAGCAGGTGATAAGAGCTGGGAAACAAACACAAAGACTCAGAATAGGCAAACACCACATGTAAGCTTACAGTATGAGAGTAACACCAAAATAACCCCACTGGTGTCTTTTTAGTTTCACACGCAAATGCAGAAAGTGACTTTGGTTGAAGAGCAAAGACGCTGAGCTCTCTGCAATGGCCACGGGGCCACTTATGAAAAGTGGTGGCCATAGCTGGTTATCTCAGACCCAAAAGAGGGTACCAGAAGGCAACCAGAGAAAAAGAAAAATTTAAAAAATCTCCATTGATTTTCATGGGGCATGGTAGACAAATACTCCTGGTCTCTTCTAGGGGAGTTTAAAAGTTCTGTCTGATTTGTGCCTGTTCTTTGGAGCTGATGGCTCTCTACAGATCTCTGTGTAGGACTAGACCTCATTGCAAATGATTGCAGAAATTAATAAACAAGACACAGGAACATAAGAATTTGATTAACAGGTAACTAGAACATGACACAAGACACGAGATATTTGAAGGCTGTAAACCACATGGGTTGAGAGGAGTAGCTCTGGTGTGTGTGGACTAATCTACAGACTATAAAGAGAAACTACGTCATCATTTAGTCTACCCTTTTAGGGAGGGGGAAAGAAAAAAAATCTCAGGATTGTTGGACAGTTTCCCAAAGGATATAGTGGAATTTCCCATCCACTACTGCATTTGAAGTTCAGACATGACAAAGCAGTAGGGAATGCACATTTGGGATATGTCTGTGAAAAGGACGGAAGAATCTGATTCACCACTTTTGTCCCTCTGGCTTCAACCATGACCCACAATCCCTACCTGGAAAACACCTGAGAAAGACAAACCATTGTGGCTCCCTCTCTTTTCTTCTGCGGTGGTTTCCTTGTGCCAGAGTGGCTCTACAGTCACAAGTACCAACCTCTGATCCCACAAAGAAAGTAAAGGCAATAAGGGCATAATTACATGTGAGCTAATTGTCCCAGTTAGCTCCATGGCCAGGGCACGCCTGGCCTGAAAGCTGGTTTAGCTTCTATTTTCCCTTACGTCAAGTGAAAGAAAACACCTGCTCTGAAGGCAAGGAGCTCATGCTCTGGAGAGAGGACTAAAGCATTTTATACTCCTTCACCATGGGTATTGTCATCACAGAATCACAGAATGCTTTGTGGTGGAAGGGGCATTAAAGACCATCCAGTTCCAACCCCCTGCCATGGGCAGCAGCACCTTCCACTATCCCAGGTTGTTCAGAACCCCTGAGCAAAATGTGGTCTTGAACACTTCTCCAGGGATGGGGCAGTCACACCTCTGGGCAACCTGTGCCAGTGCCCTGCCACCCCCATATTCAAGGATTTCTTCCCAATATCAAATTTAAATCTCTCCTCTTTTGGTTTAAAATATATCCCTCTTGTCCCATAACTACCTGCCCATGTAAAAAGTAGCTCTCCCTATTTCTGTACACCCCTTTTAAGTACTGGAAGGCTGAAATGAGGTCTCCTTGGAGCCTTCCCTTCTCCAGGCCGAACAACCTCAATTCTAAAAAAACATTAGGAAAATAATTGAGTTAGCTAATTGAGTTAATTCATCCATTAACTACTTCCTGTGTATTTTTTCTCATGTAATCTTTAATTTTTGTTTATAGTGAAAAGACAGTCTTTCTTACAAAACCAGGGTTTTTCAGTAATTTGGATTTTCCCTCCCAAGGAGTGAGTAGTTGTAATAGCTATAATTTTAACAACCAGTTTGTTTCAAAGGGATAGTCCATTCAGGGAGTTCCCACGGGGTTTCCACCAGGTCTTACTGCTGTCAGCAGCTACTAATCTACCTGAATGCTGCTAAACTGTCTTTTCAAAGGTTCCACATCAGATCACTCTTGTGCTACACTGCTCTTGTCTCTCCTGGCTACCCCACCTGCATCTCTGCAGCTCCAGGCCTAGAAAAGTACTACTTCTCACACTTAATAAAGACAGTTGTCAAAAGCAGGCTCCCCAGGAGCAGAGAGACTGTTTGGGGAGACACAGGCCGCTGGCTAAGGAAGGTTTACTATTGCTAAAGGTACAATGGTCATAAAGATCTGAATAGTAAGGTGCTCAAACTTAAGCCCACACTCTGTCAGGTGAAGAACTCTTGCTCAGTGTGCTGTTTCACAGAGGTACACAGCACAGAATTTCCTCTTATTAAGCTCAGAACCCCAGTTTCCACTTCCATGGCTCTGTTGCAAGGGATTTAGACAGGCAAAAGGACGAGTTTAAAGCTGCATTTGGAGCAGTTCCATGATGATACTGGGAGGCAGGGTAGAGGGAGATGCACAGCACATCAACACTGGAAGCTGCCAAGTGAGATTTGTCTCATCATATTACTGCCAGGTGTTTTGCACACCTCAGGGAGAGCAAGAGAGGAGCTTTGGGAAGTGAGGCAAGAGAAGGAGCAGGCAAACTTTCTGCAGAGACAGGAGGGGAGGACTTATGCATCTCACCAGGGAAACTGTTAACTTCCCAGTTGAATGCTGGCTGCAGCACAGTAGAAGACACATGCCTGCAATACGGATTTCATGGAGATAGAAGAGGAAATAATAAAACAAGACTGACAGCACCTGTAGTCTTCACATGCAGAGCAGCTACGTACAAAAGCCCAGTAATTATCAGAAGAGAGTGCCTGTGAAGCACTGCCATGTTTAACTCCCAATGCAGGTCTGTTCCATCAGAGGAGGGCCCAGGAGATCCCCAGGATCTCAGCTACCCAAAACAAACTTTCATTTAGCATTTTCGGCAGGGCCAACAACATGACAGAGCAGGACATAGGACCTATTTAGCATCTTCCACTAGGCAGGATATGCAAAATCTCAAAGAAAATTCACTGTTTCCCCTTTTGGGCTTACTGATCTTTCACACCTCTCACTGGAACAGATGATGAGCTAGCCATCACTACCTCATGCTGTCTGTGGAACAAGGTACACTGATGTTACATGTTGACATAAAGCCACTCTGGCTCTATTCCCAAGAGAGCCTGGAAACACCAGCCTTCAGTACCCATGCACCCAGTTTTTAGATGATTCTGGGTGCACAGAACCCCTCCAGTCTGGAACAGTGAGAGGGAGCAGCTGGTCAGAGGCCAGCCTGAAAACAAAGGGGCAATGCTTGGTCCTGCTGCACTCACAGGCACAAAATCTGAGAGGAGAAGGGTGAAGGAGGTGCCTGGTGAGCAGAAAATGACAGCAGGAAAGGATATCAATATCATATTGAGGGCGCAATCCATCCACAGCTTTCCAGATTACAAATGGCAATGTGAATGTCATACTTCCTTCCACTGTGGGTTAACTCACCTGGACAGAGATGACAAACACTTCTGGTTTTAAATAGAAAGTACCTCACCTTCCCTCCTCCCCTCCTCCAACAAACAAGAAAGGAGCAATAACAAGCACTATCAAGCACAGACAAGCCCTTCAGCTAGCCAGGAAGCAAGGCTACATGCAAGTGGAACCCTGAGATCCTCCTCCTCCAAAAGCGGGGAGAGACGGAGCTTTCTGCCTGCCACCCTGGCCCTCCCCGCGCGGTGCCGGGTGCCGCCCGGCCGCCCTCGGCCCTGCTCCCCATCCTGCTCCCCATCCTGCTCCCCATCCTGCTCCCCTTCCTGCTCCCCTGCCGCGGGGCATGGGGCAGCCCACACGCCCAGGCTGCGGCAAACACGCTCCCAGCAGAGAAAGTCCTGCCCTGCGACGCGGGGATGGAGCTGCTCCAGTCGTGAGCCGCTGGCAGCAAGAGGAGAAAGCTGTTCACGACATGGGTGACATGGGCAAGGACAACCTTTTCTTATTGAAATAAAGGGTTTCTCAAGTGGTCCCTAGTTTATCCTTGCTGGAGCAGCCACAGCCTGGTGTAGAAATGCCAAAGCTGGGCTTTAAGGGCTGCAGCTCTGGCAGGAAAGAGTTTTGTGTTTGGCTCTTAACACCCACCCAAAAAACAACAAGGCTGCCCTGAGCCTTTTCCTGCTATCTCAGCTTGGTTTAATAATCTTGGTCACACAGTTCAGGTACACTTTAAAATGAGCTGAAAGTAGGGAAATTTAGGTTAGGTATTAGGAAGGAATTCTTTCCTGTGAGGGTGGTGAGGTCCTGGCACAGGTTGCCAGAGAGACTGCCCCATCCCTGCCAGTATCCAAAGCCAGGTTGGATGGGGCTCTGAGCAACCTGGTTGAGTGGAAGGTGTCCCTGCCCACAGTAGACGGGTTTGGGACTAGGTGATCTTTAAGGTCACTTCCAACCCCTTAACATTCTGATTTGAATCAGCTCAGAGCCAGCCTTTCTCCTTACAAAATCCAGAGCTCAGTGTGCAGGACAGCACCATCTCTCCCAGGAAGGCATACACTGGACTTCACTTTGGTGAGACACCCAGGAAAATGAACACAAAGCCTGCCCTGCCACAAGCCTCAATTTTTATATTTCCTCAGCTAGTCCTGCCATGCTTGGGCTGGCCTGTTCAGCTGCATGTCCCTCCACACGAGAGATTTCCCCTGCACATATTCCCCTGCAAAGAAATAGTCACCAATCTTCACACACCACCCCAGGCTGCTCTATCGCTGTACAACCCATCCAGGGAGGTGAAGGAGGGGGGGTCAAAACTCTTGAGTTCAGGAAGAGATAACATAAGGTGCTAGAGATAAGAAGGAAGGAGGGAAATAATGTAACATGGAGTCAGCTTTGAGGGCATGAGAGCAGAAGGAGCTTGCTGACTGAAAGGACTTGGAGAGAAAGGAAGATGATCTACAAAAGCAAAATAATGTAGGGTCTACTGTTGTGCTGCACAACACTGGTAATGTTCTGGGAACCAGGAGCTGCCTCAGGTGTCCTAGGCAGGGGAGAACAAAGCAAAGCTGCCAAGAGCACCTGACCTCCTGGAAAATGCATCTGAGCTGCTACTGAAGCTTGAGAAATGCAGGTGAGACCTCCCAGTCACATCAGTGCCGGGAGTTTTCCCAAGTTTTAACATACCCAGTCACAGCTTTCACTTGTCATAGGCACACTCCAGATACACTGAGCCTATTAATTATCTAATGACTCACTAACTGAGAGAAAAAAAAAAGGAGGATACTTTTCCATACTTTTCTTACATTGGTTTCTATTTAAATAGATTATAATACTTAATGCTAACAAAAAGCAAGTGTCAGAGAAACATAATTTTGGGTTGAACATAATTTCATCTTCGAAATTGGTATGGAACATGCGGCCAACAGCGAGTGAAGAACGTGGCCTGGATTGTGCATTGCACTTCCCAGTGATGCAATAAAAGTGATTCATTCTCAAGATAAAATGAGGTCACCTGTAAAGCAAAAAAACCCAGTTCACTCTAAGCAGAGGTTAAGTTTATATTCATAAAAGTAATAGGTAAGCCTGGATATTCTGCAGTCTTTTAATATGAGAATAAACAAAAATAGTGTGTGATTCTCACTGCTAGAGCTCAGTAGAGAGATAACTGACACTACTTGGTGAACAGCAGAATTCCCACAGTGGAAGTAATGCATTGAGTCACTGCAAATTGCTCAGTGCAGGTCTCTATAAACTCTGGGGATGGAGACACAACTGACAGAAACATCTGGAGCACAAAAGGAGGCAAGAACTTCCCAAATTACTTTCCCCATGACATTTTATGCAGAGGTGGCTGCTAGCAGCATGCTGTACACATTCCCAGATGGCATGTCTGCCACGAACTCGAGGATTTCCCAGTTTCTCTTTGAGCAGGATGATTCAGAACCTTCATGGGACAGATTCTCCAGTTAGCAGCAGAAATCTCAGAGTCTCTCACTACGCTACGGACGCGTGAGCCAGAATCCCACGCTGCTGTTTTTGAGTCTCAGAATAAAGAACACTCATGTTTGCACCAAACCATTCTGACAGATGCAAATGCCCTGAAGACATCAAAGGACCGAGAAACACTCTTGAAAGCTTGGCCCTGCCCAGCCTGCACAGTGGAACCATTTGTGAGCACAGCTGTTGTCACGTTACCTGTACCCATCCTGAGCACAGTTAAGCTATAGGCAGATAAGGATGAACAATATTCAGCAAAGTGAACAGGGACAAACTGTCTTGCCCTGCAGAGAGGGCCTCCAAAGTTATCCTGTCTGATGCAAACACATAATATAACCTCTTTCACAGCCAGATCAAGTTCCTGGAAAACTGACAGATTTCTGGTAAGCTGTCAGAGCCAGACCCTCAGAAGATAAAGCTGGAACATTTTAGCAGTGTGGGATGACTGACAAGCTAAACACTGATATATACCCTGTCATAAATATACTGGCAAAATCCTGCTTTTGTAGCAATAGGTTAAGCACATTCTATGCAACAAAAAAAAAAAAGCTAAACCCATAAAACTGCACTTGTATATCATTCCATGGTAGTGGCAGCACAGTATCATCAGCCATAACAACAGCAGAAAACTCTGTCATGCTCTGGCTTCAATATTGTACCATCAATTGGAGAGAACAATAAAAAATCATTGGCTTCAGAATCCCATGAGATAGCAACTACAACAACAAAATCACACGTTTATCCTTGTGTTGTGCCCTCACAATGCATGTTTTCAGCCTTAGCTCCCCATATCAGTTTTAATTACCTTATGACTCCAGCAATGAGTTTATTTTAAAAAGTTATGAGATTTGTATCACAATCAAAAATACTTGGCAATACTGTAACAGTGATGGAGCTTTGTACTGAAAACTGCAGCTAAAGAAAGAAAAAAAATAATCCATCCAAAAAGGATGTAGGGATGTATGTGGGAAAAACAGGTTTTGGTACAACCCTCCCCTAACCTGGCTTCTTAGGGAATAAACCATTTTTTTCTTGGAAATTTAACTGGTGTCCTTAGATCGAAAGAGCTACAATGAGACAAGTTTGCTATTGGAAGCAAAAAGTATTAGATATAAATAAATGTTATAAGAAATGTAAATGTGGGAAAGCACCAGCATGGACCCCTTCCCTCTCCCTCGTGGAAAAATAGCTTCACACACCCAAAGCCACAGGAATTGTGTGGGTGCTGAATAGGAAGGTACTAATGCGAACACACGGAAAACTTGTTGTTACTCACGGTCTAAGGCTTGTATGGCCAACTGGCACAGGTTTATTGTCCACATCACAACATTTTCTGTTTCTCATACAGTCCCACTTCCTAGAATCATGTGGTTCTGTGAGAGTTTTGGCTTCCAGTTTAAGGAAAAATGGATGTATGGCCTTTAGTGGGTGTGGAAAAGCCAGAAAAACTAAGTATGACTCAAAAATTAGATCTCACTGTCTGGATTTATCTTAATTTCTTAATCCTAAACCTTAATTAGTAACTAAGGAGAGAAAGGGCAATTCCCCTTTCCCTCTCTGCCTGATGCCTGTTTTTCAAAGGCTGGGACTCATGACAGTGCAGAATATTTAGGCCTGATGAAGTGAGTTACATGAGCTACCAGAAATTAAAAACACAGCAGTGAAAGATACTGTGATATAGCTCGGTTAACAAAGATGAATAACCAAATTTATCAGACCCAATTTAGCTATTTGCAGATATCCTGCGAAGTTCATTTGTTTATATTCCATTCCTTAAAAAAAAAAAAAATAGAAAAAAAGAAAAAAAGAAAAAAAGAAAAAAAAGAATTTCTTCAATTCCTTCTGCTGACTATACAAACTATCCAACACCACCTGGAACTGGATCTTAATAAATCTCAATTAAGACCTGACCTGGAACCCTGAAAATCCAAAACACCTGAAATCCAGAACAGACCAATTTACTATGCATCCAGGTTGCTGCCAACATCTCCCTTGTGCCAATGCACACATGACCAGGTATGAGCCATCTCAGGGAGTTGTCGAGCCAAAAAACAAAAACAAAACAAACCAGGAGCAGAGTCATGTGAGCAGCCATAAAGGTGTGACATAGGAGAAAAAATAAGTAAGTAAAGGTAAATCTGAAAGCTTCCTGCAGTAGTTGTATTTGGAATCAGAGAATGGTTTGGGTTGAAGGATCTTTAAAGCCCATCTCATTCCCATCCCCTGCCATGGGCAGGGACACCTTTACAAAATGTGAGTGTTGTACTTCCTTCCACTGTGGAAGCAACTTTCAACTGATGGAAGCAACCTTCCACCATCCCAGGTTGCTCAGAGCCCCATCCAGCCTGGCCTGGAACACTGCCAGGGATGGGACAGCCACAGCTGCTCTGGGAAACCTGTGCCAGGGCCTCACCACCCTCACAGAGAAGAATTTCTTCCTAATATCCCATCTAAAAATACTGCCACCTTGAAGCCATTCCCCCTTGTCCTGTCACCCCAGGCCCTTGTCAAGAGTCTCTCTCCATCTTTCCTGTGGGCTCCCTTCAGGCACTGCAAGGCCACAATGAGCTCACCCCAAAGCCTTCTCCTCTCCAGGCTGAACAATCCCAATTCCCTCAGCATGTCCTCACAGCAGAAGTCCTCCATCCCTCAAAGCATCTTGGTGGCCTCCTCTGGACTGGCCCCAGCAGGTCCATGTCCTCCGTGTGCTGGAGACCCCAGAGCAGGTGTACAAGAGGACAAGAACACGGGGCTGGGCAGCAAAGCAGGAGCAGGAAAGCAGAAACCTGGACTTAGCCCTAAGTTCTGGTGAAACCACACCCAGGATCCACAGGCCAGTCCCTGACACTCCAGTGTAGGTGTCTCTCCACGTGTGACTGCCAAGCACTGCACACCCAGAGCCAGGTGCTCCCTCGGCAGCCCACGCACACCAGCAGCAGCAGAGCAGGGAGGTTTTACACCCTCAGTCCTGGCCCTCTGCTAGGAACATGTCTGCTGCCCTCCCAGGTGAGAAGCAAGCACCAGGAGAAGCAGGATATTCTAATTGGATTTATAGCCATTTCCAAATGAGCCATTGTTTTTATGGTTTAATGTTTCCTTGTCTCATTATTGCCACTGACTCTGCCGTTCCAGTGAACCCACAGAGAGCCTTCTCCCTGTAGGAAAGGGCTGGCTCTGTTGCATGGAAGAGAGGTGAATTAGGAGACAGCCCCTGTGACCAACTCTGAAAATAAGTAACAGCACCTAGGAGAACCCAGGGAAAGCCCTGGAAACCTCCTCAAACCATCTGCAATGTCTGGAAGGGAAACACTCCAAAGGGCAGGGAAGAGGAAGACATCCTTGTGACCTTGTCTTTCAGATCAAGCTGTGAAAAGTTGTATAAATCTGGGGTTTAAATGCTGCAACTGATATACATCAGTCTTAGAAAATGCTTTTTATAACCAGCTTTACCAATTAGTACTACCTTATTTCAAGGTTTATAGTAGTAATTACAGCCCATAGATGTTGTAGTTAAGATTTAGCATTAGTTCCTAATACTATCATTAACACAGCATATTATAAAAATTAAGAAAAAAAAATGTAGAGCCCTACAGGTACAATCTTAAAAAAAATAAGAAAAAGCACATACATATGAATACTGATATTCTCTATTTCAGTATTATTTCCCCTTCTTTGTCAATGGGCAACAATTACATCCACATACTTTCATGTTCAGTACACCTCCAAGTGTGGATTAACTTAAAGCATTAATTTTATACCAGCTCAGAAATATCACTAACATTTCTTTGATGCATTAAAATATTTTCCCCATTTTAATAATTAAGCAAGTTTCAATACATAAAGAACAACTAGAGATAATTTAATCTTTCCTCCCTCCATTTTCATTTTTCTGCATGTGAATGAGGGGGCAGAGTTTGCTCCCCACTACCACCCTTCCAGATTTTCTAAAATAGCATGCCTTGATGGCTTCATGACTTCAGATATTAGCTGAGCAATCAAGATCCTAAGATTGCCCTTTGAAAGTTTTTGAAGACATCAACTCTGACTCTTCTTGACTGGCCTACAGCTTCTTTTTCCTCAGCCCTGTGGCATGTAACACCACCTCTCTCTTTCCCCTCCCAAGTCCCACCTTATCGGACAGCAATGCTGAGGAGTAAAATAAGGTCTGTGTGCTTTGAATTCACCCCATGCTCCTGACTTCAGTGTGGCAGTGATAAATCAGAGGATGAGGCAACTTAACAGTGGCCTGTGAGTAACAGTGGAAAATGGAGCCAATAAAATTTCCTTTACCTCTTTTATGACACGGTCACAAAACGACAGCTCTGGCTGAGGAATGCAAAGTCCTCGCGTCCCCCGGCCTACGCAGGCGTGCATGGCATATTCTAATTGGACTGGTGCATACCTTCCCATCCATGAGAGGCTTCCCCTGGGAAGACACAGGCACCAGGCAAATGAAATCCAGGAGACTCGGCTCCTTCGCCTCCCCATTACCTGCAACAGGCTTTGATCAGCGGGGCATAAATAAACACGTAAACGTCCCATCTCTGCCAAGGTCAACGAGATGCTGCAGAGCTCCTCCAGTCACCTCAACGAGTTCATTGGGTTTGGGATGGGGAAAAATGCTTTGCTGTGCTTGGAAAAAAAATATCACTGGATGTAACAGCAAAGGGTGTGATGTGGTGTGACCACTGTAGTTTGGGAAAGCTGAGAGCAATAGAGAGCCTGAAAGGGGAAGGGCTGGGATTGTAAGTGGGCCATGCCCAAGAAGGAGGGAAGAGACAGAGCTCTCCTTGGAGTCCTCTTCCCCAACACCTTCCTGTATGGAAAAGTTGGTCTAACCTCTGCCAGACAGATGCACCTGAAGAACCCAGCTTTCAGCACAGATCTTTGCTGCCTGTTCCTGAAGCCAGCACCTCACCTCTTCCATTTGTTCCAGTGAAGGTGCAATTACAGCTATCCCCACAGCAGGACAAGCAGCATTGCTGCTTTTGATGCAAACATGGGGAATACCCCAGCATTCCAAACCTTTGGCTATTCCTGTACTTCCCCTAACAGAAGGTGGCAAAGATGCACCCTGCTGTTTTAATTTTTCCCTCTCCTCACAGCTACGGCTCATGAGCAGTTAAACATGGGTGCAGTCACTAGAAATTTCAAGCCAGTGGGGCCCACAAAGGATAGCTGTTATCACCAGTAACATAATCCAGGCTGGAAGGGGAACATACATTAGGGTACCAGGAGCTCTCCTTCCTTCAGTACCCCACTGCAGTCATTCACTAAAAGGAGTCTCTGCAGAAGACTTAGATTGTAACTGGTTTTGACGTATTTTTAGGGCAACCAAGAATGGTCCAGTAGAATTTCTAGTTCCTAATTCTAGCTGTTTGCAGCAGTTTCTGCCTGTCTGAGGGTCATCTGTGCAGCTGGGGTAAGAGTAACCCCTCCTACCTCACAGCCATACTCTGAGGATTAGGCAGGGAGTGGCTGCTCACTGTACTGAATATGCAAAGGCCTGTTATAAACCCCGTATCTGATTGCAACCATAAGCAAAGTCTTATTTAAGCAATCCCTTCCCTAACAAAAATATATCAACTGCTCACTCTGTTCTTTCCTTCCGTGTCTTTCTGTCTCCAAGTCCTTCCAGATAACAAAACATATTACTGAGATATTTTCCTTTTGTGCTGTAAAGTTGTTTACTACAACTAATACAGATTTTTCACACAATGTAGTGTACATATAGTTGTTTTGGCTTATTCTGGTATCACTTGTACTGGAGGAGTCTCACTGCCCAGTCAGTGAAAACCCCACTCCCACATGTCAGATATTCACAGTTGTCTATTTCTCACTGTGCCCATATTCAGGGGAGACCCTTTCTCCAATTCCATCAATTTTATGAACTTGGGACATACAGCATCAGTTATTTCTTGCTCCCACTAAACACAAAACTGTATTTCTTTACCAAACCATAGTTTAAAACCAAGCTGGTGTTTTTGCACATGCTTTGCTTGATACTTCTGTATTTGTCTCCCACATCAGTTAAAACCTTTTTTTCGCCTTTCAGTGCACTTTGTTCACTCTTTTTAGCCATCACAACAAAACCCTTTACAATGCCACCTTTTCAATTATGCTTTCAAAGGCAATATTCTGGTAAAATACAATTATAATACACTTCAGGGCAGATTTGCTTCCATACTGCCTCACTGAACCTGAGATTTCTGATCATGCCAGTTTTCACTGCATACACAATGCAGCACATCTCACATTCTCTTGTTCTAGTCTCTTCTAAAGTCATTTTGCCATGACTATCAGAGTCAGAATCAATTAACCTTTCCCCTTTTACAATTAGATGCTTATTTTCATCTCTGATATCACTGTTATCACACACTCAGCAACTGGATAGGCAAAAATGACACTGGTAGGGAACGAAGGAAGAAATGTCTGTGGTGCATCTGATAACACCCACTGGGCAATTCAGCTGTCACGATTCTTCTAGACACACAGACACAATTTTTAGTTGCTTTTCATGGCCCTGACCCTCCCTTGTGACAGAGCACACACTACAATGATATAACTTGCATGCCTGGCCTTGCTCTTTCAGGATAAGGCACATTTCATTGCTCCAGCATACCTCCAAATTGCTCATTTTCCTCTCTCTGCCCCTGTCCAAAATTAAACAGCTCAGTTTACTCATTGTGCAGGGGCAGGAAGACAAGGTCAACTGTAGGAGTGATGTGAGAGGACGACTGCCTTCCCAGATGGCACCAAAAGAAGCAGTGTTCACCCTATGCTTACAGGAACACCTTACAGCCTTCCCCACATGCCCTGACAGAACATTCCCTCTTCCCAGCTGTGCCCAGGGATGAGAAGAGAGTGACAGTGCAGTCATGTATTCCCTATCCTAATCACCAGTTATTATTAAGAAATTACTGGGTGATTTGAGGGGTAAACCCATCTCCCTCAATCACTTGCACATATAAGAAAACATGCCACAACCCATAATTTGCTGCAAAAATAGTGGGATAGTCCCACTTCCCTTTGCCTGTCTCCCCACAGCATCCTCTCTCTGCCCCAGGGTTTGTCACAGCATAGAGTCATGACAGGGTTGTGTGTTGTACTGCAGCCTTGCCAGTGCTACCTGCCCTGCCCATCCTGAGATTCTGCTTGCCTGTACCTGGGACATGCCCTTCCAGGAGAAAACATCTTGCCTAGGAGTTGGACTTCAGTGATCCATGTGGGTGCCTTCCAGCTCAGGATATTCTACAGTCTTGTGGGGAGGGGTAGAAAAAGGAGAGAAAAGTGCATCATTCTCAAAGCACTCTAAGATCTACCAACTCTATTGTATCCAGACTCAAGCCTGAAACATCTTCATGTGCAAAGCAAGTCACAGAAAGAAAGAACAAACAACGAGAAGAGTTGCTTGAGCCATACCAACCATCAGGACTAAATCCTCTCTGTTCTAAATACTGTGCAGTTCCTGTCCTGAAGAGCTGGCAGCATACTCAGAGCACCTTTTCTCCCCTAAATCCAGCAACAGAATGGAAATAGACACACTGCACCTTCACAACTTCACTAGCAGCCTGGCAGCCCTCACCTGTAAAACCAGACAGTGATCTCGCAGCACCTCAGAAAGGAGAGTGACTCAAATGTTGCAGCTGGATTACATTTCAGAGTCTAGAGCTGGATGCCTGCACTGTGGAATACCTACAGCAAAACTTCTGCATCTAAACTCAGGCCTAATCCAAGGATTTAGCCTGGAACCCAGACCCAATAAAGACATCTGATGCTACAGCATCAGAGCTTTGCTAGGGACTGGTATGGCATCTTTTCTTTCCCTGTGAAAGCTGTACTCTTCCCAAGTTTCCATGATCCCCTCGTCACAGACAGCAATCTGTAGTGAAGATTTAAGGGCCCAGGTAAGATTTAAGCTATTCAAACAATCTGGGTAGGCATTTTTGATCATTACACCTGTAAAGGTGAGTGTAAAGCACACATACCATATAGCTTACACATCCTGACTTTTTTCAGCTGCCCAGCAAGATCAAGGGCAAAGCATCTTCTTCTCCTACTCCTCCCAACATTGCTTTGTGCATCTATTTCTATTACCAAGAGAATATGCAAGTGTAGCCATGGCAGCTACTTTGTGGCAGATGTGAACAGGGACCACTTCCAACTAGTTACAGGTCTGCTTGTAACCCATACTCCTGTCCCCTGATCATCCTCGGGCTTCTGCAACCTGAACAAATCATGCCCTAACATGACCAGGATCCTGCCTCCAGAGGGGTGTATTTTGGATTTATAAACTCTGCTGCTGGATTTGTTGATGAAGCAGGAGCTTTCCCTCCCCTCACCTCCTCCAGTCACACCCTGTGCAAGGCTGGGTCTGCTCACCAGTGCACAGCTCTGCTCTGCCCATGGAAGGGATCACCCAGCACGTGGATCCCACTGGGCACCACCCCAGCCTGGCCCAGGTAAGGATTCAGGAATTTCTGTGTATGATCAGCATTAGGAATCCCAATGCTTAATGAGTCTGAGCACCAGCAAGGCCATGGGCAGTGAATCTCACATACTGAGTCCCTGCCTGCAGCTGGCTGCTCAATTTGAGATCACAAAAAAGTGGTTTGGTGTCCAAATGTCACACACTTCTCTGTAAGACTGCAAATAGGATATGTTTTCAGGAAGGGAATTTATGGCCATCTCTGCTTTAATGCAGTATTCTCCCAGCAGCAGGTTCCTGTACTTCCTCC
>VZUA01027560.1:0-22925 GCA_013401035.1 Horornis vulcanius
GGGGGGTTGGTGGAGAGCTTAACAGTAAAATGAAGGACATAAAAATAAAACAAGTGAAACAAAACAGAAGTAACACTGCTGCACAATGTTTGACCTGGTTTTTAGTTTCGTTTGTGAGCTGTACAAGGAAATTAGTTGAGTTTCAAAGCAGACCTCATCAGGTGTAATCCTCTATGGCTTCTGCTCCAGAGCTGGAGCAAACTAGTCGCTGCCATGCTTCTGAGCACCAGAGATGTGGCTTCATCAGGAGTGGCTGTACTGGCTTCAGAGGAGGTGAATGGCTTGAGCCAGGCAAGAATCTGGTTCTCTGGGTGCTCCTCTAGGCAGTGTTATCCTCACCTGTGCACTTACCTTGGGACGTTTCCTACTGTGCAGAGAACAGAGCCAGGCTCTATGGTCCAGGGGGAGCCCCAAGTTTAAGAGGTCTGCCAGACATCACAGGCTGTGGGTGGATTTTTGCCTAGGATGGGCGTCTCCAGTGATTTCCTTGGTGTCTCTTACCTGGCGTCCTTCACAATTGTGTAAAGAGAGGTATTTATATGAATTAACCTTTATTTTCTAAACAGTGATTACCTCTGTTTTGGTTTTGTTCCTCTTCGCTTTGCTTCTTACTTATTCTTGACAACTTTGTTGCAATTCAGGGTGTATTTTTAGCAGCCACATTGGTAGTTTTCTATGTGGGTGGCTCACGGAATTAATCTGGGTAATATTTGTAAATTGCACCGCACCGGTGCTAGAGCTGAGCGCAGGCAGGGACCTGCCTGCATGCTATCCTTGTCACACATGAGGCTGGGAAAGCCGGAAAATCTGACCTTGTACTCGTTATGGATCAGATCCCATTAAATACTAGAAACAGGCCAGCCCTGCTGGGTTTTGAATGCATCCTCAAATCTCACCAAAGCACACAAAACTTGCTCATCAGGAGGCGGCCCCAGTGAGGCGGAGTAAAGGTCTTTACCCCAAAGTTTGTGCACAGATATGATAACTCAGAGACGCTTCCTGTTTATGTAATAATAACCAGAACTTAAGCTGTGTCAGTGCTGGGACAAAAAGCCTAAGTTTTTATTTGCTCAGGATATGGCTATAGTCAGGATAACAGGAAGTCCCCTCCAGTTAAAATTATTGTTCTTATCATGCTGCTGTGTCTAGTGATTAAACAAGTTTGCTATGTAATGGGTGAAAAATGCTATTTTATTTCCAGAAGGGGAAAGAGCATTGCTGGGTCTAGGGTCTGGACCGAGCAGTCAAAGAGGCAAGCTCAGTTACTCATCTCAGTCATCAGCCCTTGGACTCTGTGCAGTGCATTCCTCTTTGTGGCTGTAACAGGTGGGGAAGACACAGTTGGCTTCAGCTGGACACCTCAGGTGGCCTGGAAAGTGAAATGATTTTTATTTTTCCATCACTATTTTCCCCATTTGTTCAGCGCTTGTTATTTGCTGCCCAGTTTTACATGGTGCTCGGAGACCACTGGATTTGGTTTCATCCAAAGTGAATAAGAGTTGCCTGTGCTCCTTGTTCAGTGTGGATTCTAACACCCTAGAGACCTCCTTGATGCCTGTGAGGCTTTTGAACTAGCTCAGCCTTGGGAAGTTAGACTGTGTATTTGGAGATAATGGACCTGGGTGGCTCAATGAATAAGGCCCAATTTTGGCCACATCACAGCAGTGGTGCATAAAAATATATGAATATTTGGTCAGGACAGTTGGGAAGCCAAATCATGACAGGATTGGTGACCTGGGCCTGGAAGTAAATCCTTGTCCTGATTGTGGACTGCACCAAGTGTGTCCCAGGTGATGGTGTTAGAGCTGTCCTGCCAGATGGTGAGGTCAAGAGAAGTGCAGTCACCTTTTGCTCAGGCTAAGACACCAGTATGAGGCAGATGAGATAGCTTCTTCCAGCTGCAGGACTCAAGGCAACTGTGATAGTGCTGCCCATGGGCAAGACCCCTGAGAAGAGTTTGCAAAGGCATTCAGTGTGGGGCTTACGTTATGGTATCTCCATCCTTGTGTCTGTAGTGGACAGGTAGGCTAAGACTGGTTTGTTGGGGTTTTTTTTTAAGGTTCCACTCTTTTCCTCTCTGATCCCAATTTAAGAAGATATTTTCAGGTCTGTGCCTAAATTTAAGCTCACAGACAGTGCTGCTGACTTCATTAGGATTGTTTATGTCTTTAAAGCTGGCCACATGCTGAAGTACCTTTCTGACTCATGGCCTCTATAGCTTAATCACTCCATTTATAAAATGAGGTTGTTTCCTCACCCTTACTAGGAAATCTCTGCCCTCTGAATGTGAAATATTATTTATAACATCTTTCTCTTACTTTTGGAAGGATAACTGGTTGATAACAAGAAGTGAGAATTAAACATTATTTAGAGAAAAGGTTGTTTCTTGAGCTGTTTACATACTCTAATGTGGACCAAGGTAACTAACTGGAAGCTTTCTCTTTTGAAAGTATTTCCCCTAGCAGTACAGAATTCACCTTTTCTTTTGGAAATAAACACAGATGATAATCTCACTCCAGACAGGGCATTTAGCATTTTTTTTTTTGTCATGCAGGAAGAGTAGCGGCATGTTACTGCTCCCTCTCATTTACAGCATGGAGTGCCCCTGAATACTCCCTCATTTGACCATACCAGCAAACTGAGGTCCATCCTCAGGAATGCACAAGTGCCTCTATTTTGGGACCACTCCTGAATTCAGGTAACCTTCAGAACTGGGTAATTTTGATGGCAAAAATACTTCTACTAAGACTTGCCCACGCACATGAGTGGAGGAGCAGCCTCTGTCTCCGTAGCCAAAGGCATTGCCACATCTCAAAATACCTGGGAAATTCCAGAGTCAGGACTAAATTTAAAAGCTGTCTGTGCCATTAGGATTTATTTATTGAATGGAAGTAACAATAAGCTGTAATAGTGTGTATTTATGCAATTCTGTATATGTTCATGGGGCTATATAAAGAGTGGTTGTCTGATCAGGCCGCTGACCGAATGATGCCAAGGAACAGTCTTTTGCTTACTCACAGGACCTGTGCAGAATAGCCAGGGGAAGGGAAGCATTTTGGATACCTGAACCCCTTGAGCTGCTCCTGAGCTAGACTCTGATACAGATCAGCAACAGTGTCACTGAAACCCAGGGAGCTACACAAGGGGAAGCAGTGTCTCCAGGTGATGAGCATTATTAGCCTGTGTGGTGTTCTGGAAGGAGAGGGAGTTTTATGTTGGGTGAAGGATGCCACTGTTTGCTCCCTTGGTTTTCTTCGGCATCACCACTGAATGGGACATATGTTTAGAGAAGCTGAAGCTCACTCTACTTACACATTGTTCTCTGTCCTGCTCACCTTTCAGGGCCTGTGCTGACATCTGTCTCTGGTAGGACAAAGTAAGAGCAGTCACATACAGCTCCTTCCCTGAAAAGTGGGAAAGATTATCCCACAAGGCATTGGTATTTGCCAGAGATACTTGGGAAACTACAAAGGGCAGCTGACTTCTCTGTTCTTTATAGACTTTAATCCATAAAGGTGCTAGCAACACCTGGAACAACGGTGTTACCTGACAGAACCCTGCAGGACCTCCTTTGGTCCTGAAGGCTGACAGGTTGGGCTCTGGGCTATGCTGAAATGCCAAAGAAACTTACCTCTCACCAAAATCTTTTAAATCATAGGAAATGGGCAAAGGAAAGATTTTAAAAAGTGTTTTAAAGCAGAATATCAAATGCCTGTCCAGCATGTTCTTTAACAGACTTACCCAGCATATTCCCCATGTAGGGACAGTCCACAGCATGTCCAGGCTGTCACCGTTGGCCTTTGCTTTGTCATTGAAGAGATTTTACCCCCTCTGTAACTCCTCTCTGCTTTACTTCCTCTGATTCATTGCCCTTTTAACTGTGGGTGTAGGAAAACTCTTCCTTTGTCTTTGTCATGTTTCTCTTTTGTGTCCCTTAGGCTAAATCATACCTCAAACACATTCTTCAGCTCTTTCTGTTGTATCTTTTCCCCTTCAGCTCTGGTTCCCCTTCATTCTCCTGGTTCCCTGTGCTCCCTTCACCAGGAGCTAGTCCATTCAGTAGTCCATCTCTCTCTTGAATGGCACTGCTAGTGCACAGCACAGTATTTGGGTCCTGTGCTGGCCAAGGAGAGCAGAATTGTTCCTTCATGTCTGTTACACCCAGCGCTCCTCTTTGGTTTAACTTCTGTACTGTAACATTGGTCATCTCTGTGCAGCTTGTGATGTGCTGTGGCTCACAGATCCTGTCCAAGAAGTCTGATACCTCATGAGCCATTTTCTATCCTGTATGTGTGGAGGTATACTGTCCTACCTAAGTGTGTGATTTTTGTATTTGTCCCATTTGAATGTCATCCTATACCCTTCAATTTGTTGATTGTTTTGAATTCTTATCTAATTCCCCCATTTTGCAATCCTGCTTGGTGTCACCTGCCAGTTCAAAAAGTACAGTCTCTGTTTCTTCACCAAGATAAGATTTGTTGTCAATTCTGCAGTCCCAAATATAAAGTGCAGAATAGAAGAAATGCAGAAAGAGAACCTTCCCCACAAAATATAAAAGAACCTGGAAAACACACACAGAACACACACAGAGCACTTGGCATTGTTTTCATACCTATTGTTTTACTCTCCTTTGGTGCTTTTGAGGTGTTCCTAATAACAGTTGTATTTGCTGTGCCAAGCAAAAACAGAACCTTACCATATTAGGCATAACATTGACATGAAGGGGTAGATAGTTACCACCCCAAAGGATTTGCATTTCATATGGATGCAGACACAGAAGGGTGCATCATACAAATTTGTTGGGACACTTTCAGGAGAGGAAATCACAACGTGTGGGTTTTCCACAACATTTGTAACAGAGGTTCCTCTGGGAAAGGAAAGGGTGGGCTGAAGATTGAGAAGGAGTAAGTCAGTAGGTCAGGAACAAGACAGAAGGGGATGAAAGAGACAGGTCTGGATGAAAGATGAGGACAAGTGACTGTAACAGAAGAGAGGGAGATGATCCCTGAGAACCTCAGGGGCTGAGGTTGTCACAGCCAAGGCCGGCAGGAACGGAAAACTGAGTGAAGTGCTGAAGATCCCATCTTGGACTGTTTCTGCAGTTGCCCTTACTGACTTCAGTCTCCCCCACTCTCTTCAGACTTCAGTCTCTCTGAGTTTTTTTTATCCCCTGCAGTTGTCTCTAACATCTTTGGAAGGGAAGGTGAGCAAGTACAGGATACACTACCTGTATCCTAATGCTCACAGGCAGAACAGAGAGTCTGTCTGGGGATTCACATCTGGAGCTGACACCAGAGGCAAAACTGATGCTGTGGTATTCACTTAAAATCTCTGATCCTGCTCACCATATTCAGGGAACTCTGATGAGACAGAGATTATCTGAAACACCAGCACTTCTCATTCATCTGAGATCCTTGTGGTTTCCTCCTTCTCTGATATTGCTCTTCCCATGACAATGGTGTCTATGCAGGACAAATCTGATGTGCCATCCTCCTTCCTCCTCCCCATCAGGCAAATTCCTGTTGACTTTTCCCTCAGCCTGCACATGATGTCTCTAAGGACATATGTGACCGCCCCACCCTCTCTGTCCTTGTGTCTACTCTACTCTCACCATCAGTCAGGATGGCCAAAAAAGGTACAAGCATGGAGACCCAGTCATCAGCACCTGAGCTCATGGGTGAGAACCACGTGTGCATCTTCCTGCACATGGATGTGCATGGCACAGAGGCTGGGCACATCTCAAGCATGTTGTTCTCAGCATGTTCTCTCTAAGCAAGTCAGGTATTCAGTATGTTTGGCAGTGAGTCTGTAAGTTATGGTCTTTCTCTTGAGTGAAGAGAGCAAGAAGAGCTCTTTTTTTTTGCTTATAGTTTGGGGTCAGGGTGTTTATTTGCTACTGGATGTGGTCCAGTGGATTTTCAGTGGTGATGTCTGTGCACAGAGAGGAAGCAGCAGAGAGGAAACAGTCTAGGAGGTTCCTGGAGTGTGTGGAAGATAACTTCCTGACACAGCTGGTGAGTGAGCCAGCAAAGGAAGTCTCCCTATTGGGCCTGTATTATGCGAACAGAGAAGGGCTTGTGGGTGATGTGATGTTTGGAGGCTGTTTTGGGTACAGTAATTGGTTTTCAATTCTCAAGAAGTAAGGAGGGGGCTCAGCAGAAGAGCTACCTCTTCTGAACAGGGCAGACACTGGCCTGTTTAGGAGACAGATTGATAGAATCCCTTGGGACAGTCCTGAGGGGCAAAGGAGTCCAGGAAGGCTGGATGTTCTCCAAGAAACAAATCTTAAAGGCACAGGAGCACTACAAGAAAGACATTGAACTGCTGGTGCCTGTCCAGAGAAGGGCAACAACATTGCTGAAGGCTCTTGTGCACAAGACTTGGGAGGAGCAGCTGAAGGAGATGGGTTTGTTTAGCATGCAGAAAAAGAGGCTCAGGGAAGACCTTTTCTTTCTCTAAAACCGCCTGAAAGGAGGTTGTAATGAGGTGGGGAGCAGCCTCTTTCCACAGGTAACAAGTGACACGACAAGAGGAAATGGCCTCAAATTGTACTAGAGAAAGTATAGATTGGATGTTATGGAAAATTTCCTTATGGAAAGGGTTTCTCAAGCACTGGAACAGGCTGCCCAGGGAAGTGGTGGAGTTTGCATCTCTGGAGGTATTTAAAAGACGTATAGATGTGGTGCTAGGGGGCATGGTTGGTTGTGCACCTAGGAGTGTTTGGGTAACAGTTGATCTCATTGATCTTAGAGGTCATTTTCAACCTAAGGGATTTTAGGGTTCTGTTTATTTTTGCTTGAAGACATGAGGGTTTTTTCTAGTTACAGGTTGTAGAGGCATACACAGGATGGGGGATAGCCAGTAAACTCCCTGACTATTAGCTGTATTGATGGGGTGTTGCACTTCAGGTGGGAATGTTACAGCAGATGATGGAGTGGCTTGATGGAGACTTGGACTCTAGCAGCAATACTCAGAGAATATCCAGTCCCAGAAAACTTGCTGAACATCTCAAAGAAAGTTTGCTTTTTTTCGGCAAGGTCCTTTAGCTTGCCCAGAATATTTTTACTTGTAGGCAAAATTTGTAAGCATTCTTTATTTTTAAAGTGTGGTTTATATTCTGCTCTTGTCTGCAACAATTCCAGCACCGTCGATGTATTTATCTTTTCCTTGTTAACACTTGCCATTCCTGGAACATCTCCTGCTCAGCAGCTGTTTGTAGGTGGGTTTTTTTTCCCCCTCTCCCATCATCTTGTACCTTTCCTTCCTGTTCAAGGCATCCATAAACCTCTTGTAGTGACATCATAGCTGTTTCCATAGCAACAGATTATGATACTAGAACAGAGGATAATATCAAACAGGAGGAGGAAGAGATAAATTATGGTGTTTGTGTGCGTGTGTCTGAGGGCTTGATTATATTCCTACATCTCTTCCAAGGATGTTGTCTGCCTAGCTTCTTCTCTGTTTATCTTACATGCCTTTTAAAGGTTAGGAAAATGTGAAGGAAAAAAAGATCTGGAGGTCAGAACAATACACACACATATTTTTGATGGTCTCTGTGTAAACCTAGTAGGCTGAGATTTATTTTTTTATCTCTGGTAGCTCTCCTGTGTCTCCTGAGAGTAGTCTGGAGAAAACTTAGAGGCACAACAATCCCCTGATATGGCTTCACTTTTACTTTAATTACCAATTATTCATAGCCACTAGCAGCTGGGATCTGAAGTCAAGGATCTCTGTGCTGCAGGTTTTCCGAAAGATGGACAACTGTGACATGGCATTGCCCCAGAGAACACACTACCTGTATTTGAGAAGGGATGTGACAGGTGCTCTCATCAGCCAGAGGTGGCATGGGAAGAAGAGGGACAAGTACTCAGAAGGATGTTAGGGGGACTGTCATCTCTAGACTGCTTCAGCCTGCCCAGAGCGTGGTCTAAGCCTCATCACATAAAAGCACTGACAGCTTTTTTTAGCTTTTTTAGCTTTTTTAGCTTTTCACGGTGGTGCTTGTGGAAGAGCTGTGCCAGGAGTGGGTCATGGGCTGGTTTTTGACCATCTGTGTTGTTCTTCCATGGCTTTGGGCTATCCCTCTGTCAGGAGCTGACAGCAGCAGGATTGCAGAAGGATGAGTGCCCATGTTGCTCCATATGTATGGTGGTAGGAAGGCTGTTTGCTTAAAGCAGTAGGCTGGAGGAGAAGACTGTCCAGCTAAAATATCTGGTGTTTTATTTTCTCCTAGGCAGCATTTAGTGTTAACAAATGCCATGTAGTTTGGCAAGGATTTTCAGCAGGTCTCTGGTTTACCTCCAAACAGTGGTAATTTCCAGCCATCATTGCTACTTTCCTATTTAGTTGTTTGACTTCAAAAGCTGGAGAAAAATTTCCAAGAAAACCATCTTTGATATCCTCATAGCTCTGTGTGTGTGTGCAATCTTTAATCTTCCTCTTGTGGCAGAATTTCTGGGGAGCTAAATAGCCATTACTAGTCTTTAAAATACCTGGAGTAGAGCCGTCTCTAAGTTGAAAATCTCTGGTGCCTCACTTGAGCTCCTTAACATTGACAAACAGAGCTGATCCCATGTTGAGGCTCTGTGGCCCCAGGGAGGAGTGAAGTGGAGGGATCTGAGCACAGCAGTGCCAGGCAATGTGTCAGCTTGCCTTGGCAGTACAGTTGGCTCAGGCAGTGTGTAATGGTGCTCTCTCCATTGCGGGAATTCACCGCATGATGGGCCCTGGGTCAGCAGCAGAGCAGTGCTGGGAATAGGTGATGCCCATCCTCCAGCTCCCAATATGTCAGTGCACAGGAACTTTCTGGTAGGTGGGCAGGCTGCTGGTGTGCTTGGTGGTGATGCAGAGAGAAGTTTTTGGTCAAGTATAGTGTTGCCAAGATGGAGAGAAAGTGGCAGATCACACAAATTTCCTGAGTCACTCAGATTCTGCAAGGTCATCAGGAGTTAGAGCTGTACAGAAGCGTGTGAGCACGCAAGACCTTGACAGGAATTAATAGTTAGGTCACCTTAATGGCAGCTTATTGGGAGCCAGTAGCGACCACAGAGGATCGGTTGGGTGTGCTTCCCCTGCAAGCACCCACACAGCACACCAGGCCCAGCTTCAGAACAGGCTGACAGCCTTGTCCTGTGGGGAACACACTGCCACAATCAGGCCTCAGGGTGATAGAGGCTAGGGAAGTGGCAACAAGGTCCTTTGTGGAGATAAGAGAGATCACAACCTTTTCTCTGAAACCAAATTAAAACAAAAGGACAAATCTTGGTTACAGCCAGTTTGTAGATAGCATGGAGAAATCCAAGACCTCTTAAGTCCTCCAAGTCTACAATGGAATTGGTGGTCACATTTTTTCGTGAATGCAATAAAAAAAATTTCTTCATCTCTTCTAGTAAAATCAGTGGCACCACTGGAAACCTGCCTTCCCACCTAACTCACGCTCTTCATTCTTTCAACAGCAGAATATGTGTGCATTTAGCAAGTGGAGATAAGAACCAGGTTGCAACCCCCATTTTAAAATAGCTGCACCACCTGAAAAGGGCATGTGAGACCCAGACACAAGCATATCCCATTGATGATGACAGTACTTCTCCTGCAGTGTCATTTTCCTGTCGCTTATCTGAGGCTGTGTAATGAAAGTGCACCTTGCAAAAGTCTGTGCTGCCTGAAAGCACGTGCGAGTCAGAAGGGACAGCAGGTGCTGTTATTGAGCAGTGTATGTGAGAGCACAGGTGGAAGAATATCTGTGTGTATGTGTGTGTGTGGAACTCCTTCCATGTTTGTAGCACACGTAGGAGTGTACACATGTGTTTGGCGTGGCCTCATCCCCTTTATCTACGGAAGACAGCATGGGCCTGATTCTCCTTAGAGCTGTTACACCATTTTTCTAACAAATTGTATTTGTAGCAGGGCTCTTTTCCACTGCAGTGAATGAAGAAGAGAGATTTATTATACGTATAAATTAGGCTTTGTGTGTGTTTGTGAGCTTTTGCAGCCTGTACAGGAGGAAATATAAACAAGGTGAATGCAGGGTGTTTATGTGGAGCGATGCTGTGACAGTGTATGTGTTGGCAGGAGTGCTGTCTGCAGTCTCTGCATAAGGGCTTGTGTGAGTGTGGAAGACTGTAAATCACAGTGTGTTCAGGAGGGGACACTGCCACTCTGCCTTTAAAAGGCAGGAAGAGATTTTTTTTTTTTTTTCAAGCAATGTGACTTTTCAGGCTGAACAAAAGGGTTACTAGAAATCTAAGCTTGAGAAAAATATCATTCAAGACATTCTGACAGAGAATGATCTGTAGTCCACATCCACCAGCTCATTTCTATCCTGATCCAGAACAGCTGTGTGGCAGGCACCTTTTATGCATCTTCTGCCAGTGCCAGGTTTTGGTGGCCCAACTGGACCAGTTCTTGGATATGTCTTCAGCTCTGCTGATTCTTCTCAGGTATATCTCTGTATCCTCAGTTACTTGAGACTTTAGCCAGTGGTGTGATGTAACGTGGGTCTGTATGCAAATACAGTATCCCCTGGGGTTTCTGTATCCCTTCAGATGTGTTTACTTGTCACTTACAATGTATCTAATGTAGATGAGACTACTTCAATAAAGTGGCTGTATCATTTCCAGTGTCTCTGCCGGTGGGCACCTGAATCCCTGCTTTGTTCATGCTCAGCCATGAACTCAAGCTACAGAATGTGGCGTTCCCCTCTTCAGGACTAGGCTTGGCTTAAAAGTTATTTCATGTTTCTCTAAAATCACTGCTGTTTCCCAGAGGAGCACTTGAGTCATTACCAATCCTTGCATTTCCTCTCAGCCAGGAAGGGTTGAAGGGGTTTCAGGAAGAGGATGCTTTACAAGGAGACGTCTGCTTTCCCTTGCCATGCCCTGTTGCAAACAGACACTGAGACTTCTGCCAAAAAGCTGCTGCCTGTAGAAAATAAAGTGCGAGGGAAAAAGAAGATGGGATGTGAGTGAATGGTGGAAGAGGGCATGATATCAGGTGGGGATTCCTGATGCATTTGATACTGTGTACAATAAAGCAGATGCTGGTGACAGCAGTGATGGAGAGGTAGGAAGTGTGTTTATCAACCACAGTTGTTACGTGGCATCACTGCAGCAAGTTGCAGATCATAGCTCTTCATTTGGGTTTTGTTGTGATTGGTACTCCTGTCTTTCTTGCTTTCTTGTTATTGCAGGTACATTGAAAAGGATGGGGCTTTTAACCCCCTGGTGTATTTTGTGTCCTTTCTCCTGTTCCTGGCAGCTTCTTCCCCTGTGCCACCCCCTCCCCAGCCCAGCCCTGTCATATTCAGCTGTCCTTGCTGGCAGGTGACCAGCCCACCTGAGGTGTTCATGGCCAAGGACATGGTGTGTCTTGTATCAAGAACATGCTGACTTCATGTGGGAACTGAACGCTGCATGTCAGGCATCCCAACCCAAGGGCTGGGAGGGTGGGGATTCTGTGGTCACCCTGGGGCTTAGGGTGAGCTGTGGGGGCCCAGCAGAAATGTGGAGGAAGAAGAGCACAGACTTGATCACAGAGGTAAAAACACTCTGTGGTTACCATGAAAAAGATGGATATTAACCAGGTAGCTGGCAAAGGAAGCAGGAGCCTGTCCTGGTGATTTCACCCTGGACATGGAGGATTGGGTGGGGATTGGGTGCTCCCTATCCCCTGCTCAGGGCATCTGGGTGGACGGTCTGCCTGCCAGGCTGCCTGCAGGGCTCTCATTCCCTTTTCAGGGGGAAGTGGCAACCCAGCAGCACATGAGAGCTGTGAAATCCAACCCTGTGTTGGGACAGGCTGCGCTTAAGCCCCGTGTAAGCCCTAATTTGAAGGCTTAAAGAGAACTGAAGTGTGACACTGAGTGCTGTGTCTGAGCTTTACCCTTCCTGAGCCACAACAGCCCATCAGGAGGGGAACCAAGGGGCAAGACAGCCTCTGCCTTCCCAGCTGGGCCAAGACCCTTCAGCTGAACTTCTCGGTTGCAGCAGAAGTGTTGGATTTGGTTGGATTTTAAACTGTAAATGTGATAAATCATGGCTGACAGTTCTGACCGCTGTGGCTTGGACTGTATGCCCAAAGAAGCTGTTGCAGTAACAGGCCTGTTCTGGCAGTCCAGCAGGTCTCCATCTGTCTAGGTATGTTTATCCCTCTAGTTCTGCCCCTGATAACTGCTTTTCATCACCCCAGCCTGCTCACTGCTTCTCTTTGCAGGCTGGTAGCAGGTAACAGCACCCCTGTGACAGGTCACATAGCTACTGTGGTGGGCCTCTCTCACAGGAGCCCCCTCACTTCCCTCTCATGCTCGTGTCCCCTTCTCCCCACAACTGCTGTCTGCAAAGGGACCCCTTCTATCTGGTGTCCCTTGGGAGGATGTGTGGCTCCCCGTGCTGCTGGAGTGGGTGAGCTGCCCAGCACAAGGTTAGTTACAGCAGGCTGATGGGGCTCACTGTTTCATCCTTTTTTGATTTGCAGTTGTGGTGGTCGTTTATTTATTTGTGCCAACTATTGTTGTTTTCACTTAGGGTCACTTCAGCAAGGCATGTCTTCATTTATTTCAGAGCCCGGTCACTGCTCAAAGCACAGACAAAGTTTTAAGAGTGTGCAATACTCTTGGGAGGGGGATTTTGATAAGGGGCAAATCTGTGTCCAGATAGTTTCTGAAGGTGGTGGCCCCCAGCATCGTGCCTGCTGTATTGCTGGGAAGCACAAGTGTGCATCTGTGTGTCCATACAGACCTGTGTATGCACATGTCCCTGGGAGTGTCCTGTGACATTGTGTCCACCTTCCTCTCCCAGTCAGGGCTGTGGGACTTTGGCCAGTACACCAGAGAAAATATCACTGGTGTTTTTTAACCTTTACAAGAAAACAGATTGTTTTTAAGTCAAAGCTAAGACTGTAGCACTTGCTGGAGGCTGGAAGGTAACTGTGAATCCTGGGTCTCATTTGCACAAACACATTTGGTTCCAATCCTTAAGGGCATTTTCCCTTCCCCTGTTTATGCATTTGTTTCAGAAACATGTAAATTTTGTTTGGATTTGTTTTTTTCCAAACACCACAAAATGTGGGAGGGGGGCTTTTAAATTACATTTGACACAGAAGGGATAAGGAGTATTCTGGATGCTCCACTGGGTAGGAATCTGTAGATGGTTGTCATTTAGGCTCTATCAGTGGAAAACACCCAAGAGATTGGATATACCAGGAGAGTAGCCGTGATATTTGCAGTCTCTCACTTGTAAGTCTGCTGCTCAGATCAGACCTCTTGGTTTCCTCTGGCCCAGCATATGAGACCCCACACAGTGGGTCTTATTTCAGGTGTGAACCTTATGTACAGGGTCATTTGATGGATAAATGTCCTGTCATGTTAAGGGGTACAGGCAGTGCCACCAGAGGAGTGGAAGATGATGCTGGGCCAGTTAGGCTCCTTCCAGGGCAGAGACCTGCAAGATGCCCCTGCTGCTGTTGCTGTCCCATTTGTGTCAAGGTCCATGGAGCAAAGAAAAGGGACCTGATTTATGCCCTGAAGAAGCTGGAGGAACAGATCTACCCAAGAGCTCAGGAGGAAGCAGCGTGGCAGTGATTGCCAGGTTTGCTGGGGGTCACCAGTGATGGCACGTTAATACTGCTGAAGGCCTTACCTCCTAGCAAAGGTTTTGTTCGCATTTACTGGCTGCTTGCCAGATCTCAAAATTGTTTAGAAGAGCAACAAAGCAGCTGAGACAGCCTGCAAGGTGAGGATGAGGCTGGGCTACCCTGCTGTGGCTCCCTCTGGGCAGGCAGGAGGACTGTGCTGGCAAGGGTGTGTGGTGGGAGCTCCACACCAACATGGGTCATGCAGTGTGCACTTCATGCTCTGTTTCCAGAACTGCCAGGTCGGTGTCTTTCACCTGCACTAGCTCTCTAGGAGGTAAGAACCAAAGGAGAGTTGGTGGCTTGTCTGCACAGAGACTGGGTGGTGTAGGAACCACCCCAGCCTGCCATGACTGTTGACAGAGCAGAGGGAGAGGTTTGTGTTCTCTCCCACCTTTTGAGCCAGAAGGAATGCATGTGCCTGGGGGCTTCTGCATGCTCTCTTGCCATGCTGATGGGTTTCATGACATGACTTTTAGCACCTGAGGATAGGTGTGAAAAGGGAGGAGGTAGAGAAGTAGGAGGTGGAGATGGTGTGAGTTAATACAAGACCCAGTGGGAAGCAGCAGCAGGCAGTATTATTTCTGTGGTTTGAGCAAAAACTTTCTCTCCTTCTCTCTCTCTCACACTCATTAAATTACAACTAATGCAAGTAGCATTGTGAAGGAGGAATTTGGGAACTGTCGTTCATCATCCAATCTCTTGTAACGAATGTGCTGCTCAGTGCCATAGCCCATAGCCTCACTGAGAAGTAATTCACTTGGTATTTGCAGGCATGACATGCATGCCATAAGAATTCCACTGTTAGCATTATGCCAGCATTAGTGAGAGGATATGAAAATAAATGATGAGCTATTGTTTTTCATGATTAAGTCCAGGCTTTTCGCTCATCTTGCTTTTTTCCTCCCTCCATCTGTGAAAGGAGGCGCCTCTCTGATATTTTTGCTTTCAGAGCAGGCAGGTTGTGCCCTTTCTCATCCCAGATCCCCCATCCTTCCAGACCAGCACCCTTTGGCTGCTCCCTCCACCTGTCTCCTCCAGGTTTGGAGATCAGCTGCAGCAGTCATTTAAATTGCTGTAGGGTACTTCTGTAGAATGATATGACATCAGAGGGGATCTCAGTATTTTGTTATGGGTCTGCAGAACTGTTTTGCCCTCACCATCCCTCAAGTGAACCAAGCCCTGCTCTTCATGGCTGCACTGGCAGGTTCAGACTTTGGTAGTGGGTCAGCAGTTTGGTACTTTCAGGCCATCCACAAGCCTTAAGTGACTCTTCTATTAGTAAAAAAGAGGAGAACTCTTGAGGCAGCTGTCAATCTGAATGTGCAGGAGCAGAGCTGAGCAGCCTCTGTCAGGGCCTGCTGACAGTGGCTAGCACTTAAAAGAAGTCCACAAGGCAGAATGAGAGGGATCTGTTCTGAGAGGCATCCCTGTCCATTCCCGTGGGCTTTCCTGTGTTTCCTCCAGAGCTCTGTAAGTGCAAAGGACTTAAACATTACAAGGGAGTGAGACAGTTAAGTGTTAGTTGTCCCCGTTTTCTGGTGGGGGTGACCAAAGAAGAAAGCATAGCAGTTTCAGAGATGACCCCTGTTTCTGGAGTCATCAATTTGTGGGGCTTGTTTAAACTGTCACACAAACACCCACCTGTGCAAAATAAAAGACTTCTTTGGAAAACTGGGCTTAAATATCCCCATTAAATCCTTGAACTGAGTCAGTACCAGCACTATACAGGATTCCTGTGCTCGTAATCTTATTCTTTATCAACTAACCCAGGCAGTCTTTCATGTCAGTGAGTTGCTGCTCACTACAGTGCCCCCAGCCCACATTGGCTGTTCAGCAGAAGGCCCGGCTGAGCTGAAGGCAGATGGCAAGGGTAAGAGCTTGTGCTGATCCTACTGCTGTTAACTCCACCACTCCTCTGCACAGCAAGCTGCTCCCTTTGAACATCAGGAGAACTGATTTTAAAAGCCCTGCAGCCCAGCCTTATGTGACAGAATAGCTCATTTTGTCAGGGAGGAAGATGCCTTGGTAAACTTTTGAGTGGAAGCTGTCAGGGGTAACCTCAAGATGCTAGAAGAAGCAGCCATAGGCTTAAAGGAAGAGCAGCTGCAGGTGTCATGTTCCCACCTGAGAGGGGACACGTGAAAGCCAATGCTTTCTTCCACCGTGTTCTTTATTCATGCACTCGCAGGAGCAGCGTAAACACCGGAGTGTTCTGTGACGTCGCTTTGCACGTAGTCGTGGTTATGAAATCCAAAGCTGCTGGGTCGCTGTACTTGTCCCACCCCACGCTGTGCTGCCAGCACACCCTGGCACACAGAGACCTGTGCTACCTTGTGGTTATCCAAGTGTAGCTGTGACCTGTGGGTCTCCCTAAATGTCTCAGGCCAAGTGACTCCCTCCCCCACCATCTGCACTCACTGACATGCACACAAGCACACATGCAGTGCACAGCCTTTAGCACCCATAGCATGTGTGGCTCTCGACAGGTCACTTCAGGGCAGTTGCAGAGTCCCACGTCTTGGAAACAGGGAGGATGTGTTCCTCTGTCCCAGCTCCTCCACACGGCCCTCTCACAGCCCTTGCAGTGATTAAGTCCTTTTCACTGGGAAGTGATACCCGTGTTTGATTCTTCTCGAATTTTGCAATATGCATAAGTGGGGTGGTGGTGACACTGGGCTTGAAGCCATCAACTCATATTTACTTGTGATCTAAGACAGTGATTTCTGTTCAGACCTCAAAGGGCAAGCTGCTGTGTGATTTGAAGTCATGCTACCAGCAGGAGCATATGACCTCATGGTATGAAAAAGCAGGAGGAGATTAGCAAAGTAGTTTCTAAGGTACACAAATGTCCATGGGAAAAAAAAAAAAAAAAATACATTAACAGGAGAGTCAGTCTGTCTGTGTAAGAGAAGGCTGGGGAAATGACTAATATGTGCAGTTTGATTCAGATGTTCCTTCTTTGATTCAGATGTTCCCTCTTTGATTCAGGCCCCCTCCTTTGCTTTCTCTACCCCCAAACTCGCCTTGGATTTTTCTGCCTTTTAGAAGAGAGCGAGTGAGGGAGAGTGGAAGGACTCAGTGAGGAAGGAGTTAAGGGAATGCTCACTGGGGATTATAAAACAGCCAGGCACTTGGAAACAGTTAAGAAGAGAGAAACAGATCTGCCAGGAGGGAGTGTGGCACTGGAGCCGGTGGTTTATTTTCATGCCTCCCTACACAGCAATGCAGAAGGCTCTCCTACAATGGGGATGGAGGTAAGGGTGGGGGGAACGGGATGGGTGCTGGGGTGAGGGTGTCAAGGTTAAATGTGGAATAAACTTCTCCAGCACCAAGTCCACCAGCCTTCCTACTGAACCTTTTATTGATGGGCTCTGCTCTGGATGTGGGTTGTTCTGTGTGGGTGGCAGCAGGTAGCACCTACCATCACCTGAGGGCATGGCCTTGCCCTGGGGGCAAGACGTCCTCTTTGCAGGCTGGACATAAGGAAGAGTGGTCTGTGTGCTCTTGTCATCACCCTGGAAAGGTGGACACAACAAACTTGCTGTGTGCTCAAGTGCAGCAGCGAGAGCACAGTGTGGGCAAGTCTGTGGGTACACCTACGTGAGCGTGAGCTGCATGCAAGGCCTTCTGTGAGCACGGCTGAGGGTGGGCAGCTTGTGCAAGCCCACCTGGCCGGGAGGAGCCTTCTGTCATGCTCTGATGAGGTGGCTTTGAGTCACAAATAGCTGTGTTTTCACTTACCCTGTATTCGTGCCTCAGAAGCCCAGCTGAGGCCTTCTGCACATCATGTCAGGCACCAGGCGCTGTAACAGGGCAGAGACTCTTTGTCCTGGGAAGGAAAGGCTAATGCAAAGGTTCTGTCACCTGACAGAACAGGCGGCCGGCAGGGCTGCGAAGAGAAGCCAGGTGGCTTCAGGCTTCCTCCATTGTGTTCTCCACGTGCCTGTGCTTGGGGCAGGAGCTAACTTCTTCCTAGTTTGAAGGACGCTGCTACTGTGATGGTGAGCTTTAAAGTGACGTGAAGGCAGGCCCTGCCATCACCTCCTGGCATTTCAGCTCTGTGCATGAAAAATGGTGGCATTTACAGCCTCCTGGCAGCAGGAACTCACAGGGAATGACCTGTCACCCTTACAGCGACCACAGGGAGAACTGTGTGTGTGCAACACCAAGATCCATTTTTCTTGAGGAAAAAAAAGCCAGATGCAACTATTAGAACCAAAGTGTGTGGGGAGAGGGTTAGTCACTCTGCAAGTGTCAGGGGCTTGTGAGGAAATAGCAGGAGTTTGCTGACTAATGCCAGTGGTGCTCAAGGAGTAAATGAGAAATACGGAGGGAAAACCCTCTGTTTCTGAATTTGGAAGAGGAAAAAAAATTGAGGGGAAAAAAAGGAAGGAAGATGTACAGAGTTACTAATCAGCCCCCAAAGTCTCTGACCTATATCTCCCTCCTTTCCCTGGGGCCATTCTTGAAATGAAAAATTAATAGAGAACAACCAGGTTTTACCTCCAGGGTACCCTTTCGGGCTGCCACGTACTATGGGCTGGGATGAGTGGATAGGACTTTGGAGTCCTTCAGCACGATGCAGAAAGCAGACTAGTCTCAGTCCAGGATGTTGCAAGGATGTCAAGGGAGACTGAAAGCAAGAAGGTAATCTCCTCTCTTGGAAGGATGGTCTCTTGCTTCAGGTGGTTGGGAAAGGGATGCTGAGCTGACACACTAGGTTAAAACACACCAAGGAAGAAGGATAGTCCTTGAAGGTACTGTAACTTTAGCAGGGGAAATGAAGGTGAGAAGGAGAAAAAAGGTATATCAGGTCATTAGTCCTCTGAGGGCAAAGTTCATTCTGTCTACAGAATATTCTTCCTCTCTTCCCATTTTTAGTTTTTGATGAGGAAAGAGAATCCTTATTTAAGAAGCTAAAACCTAGGTTTGTGGGCCAGGAGGTTTCGTTTCCCAGTTCTGATGCTGCCTTGCTCTTTAAGCTTGAGCAAGTCACTTTACTTTCTTCTGTAAGTAGAAAATAGCTCCATTTTTATCTCTATAACATGTGGACTGTGATACCCTTTGGAAAATATTTTCAAACCTATTGAATATAGGAAGGGCTACATTTTCTGAGGTGAGGAGAGCCTGGGCACTGCGTGTTGTGTGCTGTGTGTTGTGCACCAGGAGGAGGGCTGATGCTGTGGAGTTTTTACCTGCACTGGAATGGGCTCTGTGCCCGCAAAACACGCCCACAGCTTTGGGCACTGCTGGATTCGCCCTCCCACGTGACATGGGAGGGATGGAACCATGTAGCTGTGGTGTGCTGTGAGAAGAGGTGTTATCACCCACTGTGGCAGCGGGGCTGGGCTAGCTTTGAGGGGATCTGAACATATGTGAAAATCTGGGCCTTTACCATCTCCTTATGTTGGATGACCTGAACTTAGGTGCCCGAGATTACCAGCTCTATTTTATGTATAGGTCTGGATGCATCATGTTGTCTTTGTTGTGGTTGTTCAGAGCCTATCTCCTCAGATCTTTGCAAGATACCTCACTTACTGCTGTCTTCTGTGATAAATATCCTCCATAACCCTGAAGGGCCAAAAGCTGAGCCATCCGTGCAGTCTCTGCATGGACTTCTGCCTCTTCAATATTAGGATGCCTTATGCAGCTTGAGAAACTAGGTTATATAGCAGCTTTAATGGGGCTTTTTCCAGACACTGATTGACCTGATTCCTCGGACCAGCTGTTTTATTTATTAAGTAAAATAGGAGAAGAAGAATGCATCTCCTGCATAAATTTGTTTAATTGTGGAGTACGTTTCAACTTTTTTTTTTTATAAATTGATATGGAGCTTTTACTTTATATTGATTATGTAGATATTAATTTATGCACTAGGAATGAGGAAGATTCGACTCTCCATCTAATCCTATTTCTGGAAAGAGATTTACTTAATGTGCAGTGTAATTTGTCTAATGTGCAACTTTGTGTGTAGAGTGTACCCAGATTCAGCAAAAACAGTGGGTATTATAAAAGAGTGCATTGTAGTGCAGTGCTGTAAATCCCTCTGTAATTAAAAATACTAAATGAGTCAAAGTTAGTGCAATCAGGAGGCATGACTAGCTCAAAAGCAGGGATACATGGTGAGAGTTTTCAGTGCAAGACAGAGAAATTTGGTATGTGTTCCTCTCTGTGTGGATATGGTACATGTCAGGGGAGGAACTCTTTACAACACCATTTTCCAGGAATACAGCTTGGGTGGCAAAGAGGAATTGTCAGGAGTTATCCTAGGGTTGTCCTTGCATGTTTCCAAGGTGATGGAGGAACCAGTTCTGCCAGCTCTCACATTGTCTCACATTGTCCAGTGTCCTTTGTGTGTGTCTGTGTGTCTGTGCGTGTCTGTGTGTCCCAAGTCCTGTGCACACTTGCAAGGTTGGATTTTACACTCCTACAGAAGTGTCTCTAAAATCACTTCATTGCTCTGAAGAAGGCTGGCACCAGCAGTTGGTTGAATTATTCCCACCCCCCCACCGTCTGTCTTTTTGTCTGTCTGTCTTTCTTTCCTTCCTGCTGTTGGCACAGATAAAATCACTGCCTGAAATTTTCAGCTGGGCTTTCTTTTTCTTACTGGAATTTGTGAATCTCCCTGCAAATAATCAGGTGAAGGATCAGTTTATACCAATGTATGATTCACTACCTCTGAGTACTGTCCATCTGCCTGTCCTATATCCAGCTTATGACCAGTGCTGCCTGCAGTGCCTGACACTTGCTTTCTCTTTCTGAGAGAACAGGAGGAAAGGTGGAGCTTATGCTCTAAGCAAAAGTCCCTGTTTGGAATTGAGTAACAGGGCTTTGTTATGCATTCAAGTTTAAAAATAAATTGATCTTGTTTATCTGAACAGAATCAGGATATAAAATAAAGTTCTAGTTACAGTTTGTGTTTCAGTTTGACTTGATTCTGTTAGTGTAACATCTGTTTCTTCAACAACCAAGAAGAGAAAGAAAAGTGTATGTTATGGCAATGACCTGCTGTTGAGGCTATCCAACAGCTTCCCTATTTTAAGACCTTCATTTTTAGTTGTTCACAACTTTACTAAACTTACACGGTCTGGGCAGAAATTTTCCATCCCAGCTACCTGCCTCAGAATGTATATTTAGAAAACAGCTCCTTTATACTTCTCTTGAATTTTTGGATGTATGTTAAATATAACAAATATACAAAGAAATGAGAAAGAAAGCCTCCACATTAACAACCCAGTAAAATTCAAATGGTATAAACATAAAGGATACCACTTCTGCTATCTCTGAGAGCATCAGCCAAAAAAAAAAATAAAAAAATTATTGCAACCACAGCCTCAACTGGCAAAACATATCTGTACCTAAGAGTTTCAATTGAGCATTTAAAACTAGTGGAAGATTTTCACATTAATCTCCCTGTGCTTTGCTTCCCTGCCCATGACATATGGATAATACAGTGTCTTTGTAAGGGCAGTGTGCAAATACATTCCTTTATGTTTGTGAAACATTCAGTTACTCTAATGGTACCTACTGTAGGAAAGGCCAGGAGTAAATTACTAATTCCCTCTGCCGAGCAGAGTGTGGCAGGTACACAGTAAACAAGGCTCGGGGCCGCACCTCCAACAGCGCTGAGAAGACGAAACAGTAACTGAGTGCTCACTCGGGGAGCACCCCGGATCCTGCTGCACTGGGTGAGGCCAAGGTCCTGTGGAAAAATAGCCTGTGATTATGTGATTAACAGCTCTGCCATGGGGCACAGGCAAGAAAGAGGGTCGAAGGTTGCACAGGCAGCCATAAAGCTGAATTTTCCTGAGCATTTAATTCTTGATTTGCAGCTTTAAATAGTCTTGCTTTCACCTATCTCTGTTTTCTGTGTAGTTGTTTGGTCATGCAGGGTGGGAATGAGGAATAATAAACAGCTGTTGCTCCTGGGAGAGGAGACAGGAAAGCGTTTGGTGCTGTTTGTCATCAGAGAGGAAAACTGGTGAAGCCTTCTATCCAGACATTCTGTGTAGGAGCAAGTGTGACCCTCGAGACAGAAGTTCAGAGTTGGAGGAAAAACTCAAATGAACTGAGATACCTTTTTTCCCTTATGACAACTGTCTGATTTGTGCTGTTTTTCTCTAATAATGCTCTGTACCATTAAACAGCAATGCCACAAACCAACAGACTTGCAAGTTATTTTAAGGAAGAACAAGATTATGCCACTGCTTTTTCTTTGGGTCTTGTGGGAAGGCGTTTCCTGATTTTATCCTGGGTACTCCCAGCTCTGGTTGCTCCCTCTCCCAGATCCTGCCCTGTGGAAGTCCCAAATGGTACTCATGAGACCATAATCTTTAAGCTTGGGAAAATAAACTGGCCCTGACTCACAGGCAGAATCAACCCCAAATCTCTCTGCCTTTGTTCACTTTGTTACATTTTGCTTTCCTTCCATTTGTGTTCTCCCCTCAGGCAGAAGGAAGCAGTGCTGCCCACAGCCTGTTCAGAGTTGTATGTGGGCAGCAGCAGGGGAGGAGAAGGCTCTGGTTGAAGGTTTGCAGCTGAGATAGTGATGATGACACCAATGAGCAAGCTCTGGGGTGGCTGCAGTGCACACCTCAGTAGAAGTCTGCCCATATCACAATAGTGTCGGCTGTTTCTTCTGCACTAACTTAGGATGGGAGTAAGCCTGTCACTCCAATCCTGTGGAGGAGTTGGGCATGGAGAGCAAAGATTGCCATCAGCTGGGAGCTATGAGACACAAGAAAGTTGTATACATACCATGACTCTAAAGGGTTACATACTCACTGAGCTGTTTTTAAGTTGAGGAAAGTTGCTCATTCTCTGCCTACATTATGAGTCAAACTAGGATGCACATTTTCTTGAAATCCCTAAACCCTAAAGCCCGTGCACAAGAGCCTCTTCTTGATGTGGTTTTCATAATTGATGTTTGGCTATTTCACAGTTGCTTTTCCCTGTGGAATTTCTCTTTAAAATGCCCTATATTTCTTTTTAATTTTGACTGTGCATGGCAAGTCTATATTTCAGAAGAAATATTCAAGCATAATTTTTTGTAAAGCTAGGATATCATTAGGGTACTTTGGGGAGGGAACCGCTTATTATCTGCGATGTCCCCTGAGTAGGTGATAACTGAAGTCTTAGCAGTATTTCCCCTTCTTCTGCATGTGAATTTTCAGAAGGGTTTGTCAAGACAGACAACAGTTTGCCAGCACTGGCTGGTTATTGCAGTTGTTCAAGCATTAGGGAATTGTGTTTTAGCAAGCAGTGACAGTCCCTTCCTTCCTTCCTTCCTTCCTTCC
>VZUA01027570.1:13516-23855 GCA_013401035.1 Horornis vulcanius
AAACCAAAAAAAAAAAAAAAAAACCAAAAAAAACCCAAAAACCCAAAAAACCCCAACCCAAAACCCCTAACAAAGCAGATTTTGGGCTGTGTAGAGGAGCATGGATATGTGGGACCTGCCAAGCAGGAGGGAACAGACCAGGGAATGTGGTGTCTGGTGGCTTTCCAAGGGTGCCTAGGCATTGAGGTGCCCCCCATGCTGGGGTTTGGAGGGAATGGGAGCTGCTGGATGTGCCTGGGATGTGGGAGCAGATGTGGGAACTTTGCTTGTGTGTCCCTGTCATTCCTGATCTGCCTTCCCAGTGTGGCATCCCAAGGAGGGATGGGGAGGCACCCAGGGGTTGAGGATTTGCCTCTTCCAGCCCCATGTGGTCTTCAGGCTCTTGGAGGGCACCCGAGGGGCTCTGAGCTCTGTGTTGCTGCAGTGCCCTTTGTGAGCTGCCTGGGAAATGGGATGAGCATTCCCTGCTCCTCTTTATTCCTGCCCAGGCTTGGCTGCTGCCACTTCAGTTGCACATGGAGATTCCCATCCCCTGCACTGCCTGTAGCTGGAAATCTCTGAAAACCTCTCAAATCCAGCATGAAAGGGTTTGAAATGAGGGGAGGATACCCTCAGCATTTGTTTAATTTCACTTTTTGGAGTGTTGGTCTTTAGGGAAGATGGGCAGTCACCTTTCTGTTTATTTCCTTTTTAATCTGATCCTACTGGATTTGCTTCCTTGTTCCAAGTATGGAATGTTCCTTTTATATCCCTGGAAATGTTTCAGGCCAGGTTGGACTGGGCTTGGAGCAGCATGGTCTGCTGGCAGGTGTCCCTGCCCATGACAAGGGGTGGAACTGGATGGGCTTTAAGGTCCCTTCCAACCCAAACCATTCCAGGATTCTTTGCAAATAATTATCCTAAACTATGGAAGGAGTTTAGTCCTGAAGGTGCTCATACAGCTGCTGCTTTCCCCTGGAATTTCCTATATTGATGACAAAATTACATGGCAGGAAGATACCAAGCTCTGCATTTAAGTGACTTTCCTACATCTTCTAACCCCAGGAATATCAGGAATATGAACTCTGATATTTCTTCTTTCTCTGGGAAGAGCATTTTCATCCCTTCATTGCCCTTTTCAGCCCCTGCAATTGGAACAAAAGAGCTTTTCTTCTAAAAGTGAGCCATGAAATTGGGTGTTAATGGAAACTAATTAATGCTGAATGGAAAATTCCTTCTCGGCTATGTTTTGGTATTCTCTTTTATAGCTCCAACCTACCAGACCTCTCTTGGGCTGCCCGTACTTTTCCAAGGAGGATAAATGAGGTTTATGTTTCCAGAATGGCAGATGGAGGCATCTCACCCCTCCATGCACCCTTGGCTTGATCTGACCCAACCTTTTCCAGACCTTTTGAGTGGTCCTAGAAGGGCCCAGTGCTGCTCTGTTCACCCACCTCACCTTCAAAGACACCCTTCTGCTTTGGATTTGGCCTCATTTCCTGTATCAGACAATCACAGGATCATTCAGGTTGGAGAAACCCTCTGAAATAATTGAGTCCAACCCTTCCCCAGCACTGCTAAGACCACCATAGCCCACATCCCCAAGTGCCACATCCACATGGCTTTTAAACCCCTCCAGGGATGGAGACTCCATCCACTCCTGTGCCAGGGCTGGACAACACTTTCCATAAGAAATCTTCCCTAATATCCAACTAAATCTGCCTTGGCTCAGCTTGAGGCCATTCCATCTCATCCTGTCCCTGTTCCCTGGGAGCAGATCCTGACTCCCCTGGCTGTCCCCTCCTGTCAGAGATTTGTACAGAGCCAGAAGGTCTCCCCTGAGCCTCCTTTTCTCCAGGCTGAGCTCCCTCAGCTGCTCCTGGTGCTCCAGACTCTTTCCCAGCTCTGTTCCCTCCTCTGGACACAGGAAAAGCCCTGAAGAACAGCAGGAGAGTGTTGGGTTGGGGAGTTTCACCCCTTTCATAAATGGGGAGGTGTTGATGCTGAGGAGCCCCCATGGCCAAAGTGGCAGAGTTGGCTGAGCCAGCATTTTCCAGCTGGATCTCCTGAGCATGGCCCTGAGCCACCACCTCCAGCCAGAGCTCTGCCTAAAGCTCTCTGAGCTCTTCTGGCCTTTCAAACAGAGCCAAAAGCCCAACTGTGGAGGGAAACACCTGCCTGTGCTGTGTTTTGAAATCCATATTAAATCAGGAGATCAAGGAGTCGCTGTCCATGCAGAGGGATGGAGGCAAGCCATTGATGTGCCAGATGTGTGGTTGGAACATCTGTGGCTGGAGGTGCTCTGCCCAGGATTTCTCTGCTGAGGAAAGCGGGGAGGTGGTGCCTGAAGGGGCTGCAAGTGGTGGTCTCCTCTCTGTGGTAAATCCATTTTTTTCCTTTGGTAGGACATGGCTTGAATCCATAGAACATCCAGGGGTGATGTTAAGGATAAACTCTTTGGATTCACGATTGGTGTTTTTAGCTACTTCAATTCCCAGTTAGTGAAGGGGGTGATAATTCCCTGTAGGAGCAAACTGAGCATCAGAGTTGTTTGTCCTTGCTGAGCTGGGCCCCAGACACTCCCAGTCTCCAGCAGAAAGTGGGATGGGGACTGTAGTGTTGGGAGCTGTCAGTATGGAGATATTCCACATCCTCCTCTCTGTATGAGCCCAGAGGAAAGGGACATTCCTCAGGCTGAGGCTGCATCCCAGGAGGATCAGGGGGACAATTGCATCTGGCATTGGGACTGGTGTTTTTCCAAAAGGCAGGAGGGAAGGAGGAGCACTGGCAGGATCTTTGTGCTTGGCCAGTTTGGTGATAGATCCCAGTTAAGGATGGTGAGGTCCAGAGCTAACAGACCGAGTTATTCTAATTCCCTGTGAGGAAAAGCTTTCCCTTGCACTCACTGTCCACACTTTCCAGATTCCTATCCAGATCTCTCCATCCTTACTCCGGCTGTGGCTGCAGTCATCCCCCTGCAGGGTGGGGGCTCAGAGCTACCCCTTGGGTGGGAGGACATTCCCACATCCCTGTGGGATGTGCAGGTGTCTGTGTGCCACAGCTGCTGAGCTTTTTTCTCTGATATAAACCAGGATCCCATGAAGTCTTGGCTGCCTTGGCTGCTGGAATTTTCCTGTCAGTGGATCACCTGCTCCCGGTTGGAAGTGATAAGTCCTCTCTGTCTCCATGTCAGCAGTGTATCAGGCCCACAAGTGTGTTGGCAGGAAACCTTCCTCTCTCTCAGGCTCTTGGATCACAAGGGGAGGATCAAGGACCAGATGTCCTCAAAATCCTGCATATCCTGAGGCTGACATACAGCTGGCAGGGAAAACTTCACTCCTTGTCCATGGAATCTCTCCCAGGTTTTGTGAAGACAGAACCGTTTCAGATCTCTCCGTCTCCCCTGCCTGTCCTTGGTCTGTGTTGGGCTCCAACCTCCTTTGGAGTGGTCAAAATGGAACCTTGTGGAAGACCAGAAAGGTGCTGAGCTTTCCTTGCAGGAACTGCAAGGAATGTGTCTGACACTCCAGCTGGTTTTCCCTATGGTTTTAAGGAAGGGGGTCAGGACAGCAGGATACCCATAATTCTACCAAAGGAGTAATTTATTTGCACCAAGCTTGGCATTTAAATGCTCATGGATGAGCAGGAATAATGCATAGGATTTGTGGTACCTGTTTAAAATAGCTCTGTTGGAGCCCCAAACCAGACATGGAGGGTTTGGTTTTCAGACCATCCTCTTGCTCCAGGATCTTCCTTTGGAAAGAATGCAATATTCCGTGCCAGTAGCTTGTGCTGCCCCAAAGATCCTCCTGTTTTTAGGATGCAGATTTTGATTTCAACCTGGGAGTCAGAGCACGCACTTGAACAGCATCTTAATGAGCTTATGGTTGAGAGCTATTTATTATCTGTTAGAACAGCCCTTTTATTCCACTGGCAGCCTAATTTGCATGGTTTGTTGTAATTAACACCATAAAATGTTTAAACAAAAGTACAGATAGAAATTAAATTTACAGGCATTGAATTCAATAGCATCAGAATAAACCTTTGATTTGTTTTTTTCCTTTGACAAGAAAGTGATTCACTCAAATTAAATTTAGGAAAAGCTCTCAACTTGGAAGGAGGGATTTAATGAAAAAAAGGCATCCCAAGCTGCCGGAGCAGCTCGGGGGAAAGCTGGGATTTCACTTGAATAAGGCTGCTGAAGGGAAATTCAGCTCTTTTGGGGGGGAGAGGTCTCCCAAAATCCTGCATCAGCTGCTGCTGGCAGCACACGTGCAGGCAGGATGGTGCCTTCGCAGTCCATCCGTTCCATTTTTTCATGCTCTGGCAATTACTTTGGAGGCACTGAGGGGTTGGGATGGAGGCAGATTGGTGGGAGTGTTCCCTGGAATTGTCCAAGGGCAGGTTGGACAAGGTTTTGGAGCAACCTGGGGTAGTGGAAGGTAGGGAAGGAGTGGAACGAGATGAGCTTTAAGGTCCCTTCCAACGCAACCCATTCCAGGATTATGCTATGATAGTTTGGAAAATCAACCTGAGGCTGATCCGTGGGTGAAGGGGTTGGGAACTTTGCTGTGTCCCAGCCATTCCTGAGGGGGCTGGAGGCATTTTCCAGGCACTCCTGTGGCAGTACATCCCCTCCTGCTGCAGAGCACGCAAGGTGGCTCTGGAAATTTCTTTTATGGCACTAAAAGTGGCATCACCATGTCCACCCCCAAATGAAGTCATCAAACCCAGGCCACTTCTGATCTGATTTATGCAGCAAACATTATAAAAAAAATTATATTGTGAGCAAATGGTCTCTGGGTGAGGTTTAGATTCCCTTCTATTGTTTGGAATTTTGGGTTTAGTGTTATGGCTGGGATTTGTATAGTCAGAACTAATTTGTAGCGTCTGGGACCGAGGCTTGGAGTGGTGCAGAAATTGGGATTGAGCTGCTGGAGACATTAGTGGGGGGGAGCACGTGTTCCCTGGGGTCAGGGCTGCTGGGATTCATGGCCTGTGGGTTCTCAGGAGCTGATCCAGCAGGAATTCTGGTAGCCAGAAGATAAATGGGGAGAGTTTAGCACAACTGTGCCTCTCCCTGGATCTTTGAGGCGCTGATTTGGGGTTTGGAGGGTCTCCCACATGTTCATACTCTGCATCCCAAGGGATTTGTCCAAAATTTCCTTTTCCTCGGTGAGATGTTGCTGTAGAGGATATTCCCCAGCAGGCTGGGTTTTGAAGCCTGAAAAGGTCTGTCCCAAAGGTTTGTAAATTGGGGTGATGAAAATTGGGGTAGTGATGGAGCACATTGAAAGCTTCAGCTCTTTTCCAGCTCCTGGGCAGTTTGATAAACTTATAGTGAATTCCCCTCCTTGATTTCCTCCTGAAATCCCTCCTGGATCAGGGTGAAAACCACCACCAAGCACCTGTGTCTGTAGATGACATGGAAAAACTGAGATCAGTGAACTAAAAGCAACTTTAAAAAAAAAATAAAGCTATCATGCACCAACACCTCAAGGAGCAGTGCTGGAAATCACATTTTTTGGCCAGGTCATGCACAAACTGAGATTAATTCATTTCTGTTGCTGCAGCAGGGAGTTCTCCATGTTGGTTTATTCTCTCTTTTTGAGCATTTTTATTTTTACCTCTGGCTTCTATTGCTTCACTGGTTGCTTCTCACTCTTTCCCAACTAAACCTCTAAAATTTCAAGGATCCATGAGGTTTGCCTCTTGTTTAGGTCTGTTTCTTTTCTCTGTATAATTATTTGGATTGGTTTTCCAGGAGAAATCCAGTCCTTCACCCACTGGGTGCTGCAGGTTCTGAGCATTGGCTCTACAGAAAAGAACTAATTTAGCATTGTTTGACTTCTAGAACTGTTTAACTTTGGGATAAACTGTGAAAAAGGAGCATCTTGATGTGCCAGCACCTGCTAACAGCACACTTTGCTGGTTTAGGAGGAATTTGTCATGCCCAAACTGGAGATTCTGAAGAAGGAATAAAGCTTTTTCCCTCTTTTCTCAAGTGCTTTGAAGTGTAAAGGGCCAGGTAGGACCCTCTACTGGGGTTTGCAGTGTTAATCAGTGATTAACAAAAGGAAAGTTGTGAAATTAGGGAAGACACAGAATTTAAGGCCTGCAGTTTGATAATTGTGTGGTTTAGGGTTTTTTCACTTCAAATTAGAGGGTTTTGGTGACATGATAAGATGCTGTTACACGTCAGAGGCGCAGGACTTGAATTGAAAATATTTTTTTTCTAGCAGTGTTTTTTAAGAACAGATTTTCCTTGTATTTACTGTCAGTTCCTTTGGCTTCTCTTTTTCTTTGGAAATGACACATTGGGAATCATGTTGTTGGAATTTGGGGGGGGTTTGAAGTGAGATGTTTTGGCTCCGGCAGTGGAGTCTGAATTTTTGGCTTGCTATCCCTGGTCAGCTGATGTGCCCTGTGACAAAGGTGACCCCAAATGGGTCCCTTCCACCCCAAACCATCCTGTGAGTGTGGTATTCTGTGTCTCTGTGTCAAAGCCTGGGGGAGCAGCTCAGCCTGGGAGCGTGTCTGGGCAGGGACAGGAGGGAAACGGGGAGCAGAGCTGCTATTAAAGGGATTATTCCCAACATTATTCATCAGCCAGGCTTGAGTGATGGCCTCAGATCTGGCTGTGTTTGTGTTGGGGGATTGTGTGTGTTGCTGATGGGAAAGTGGAGCCTTGCTCTGGGGGGGAACTGGTTTTATACTGGTTTCATACCAGTTTTGGGGAAGTGTTGGTAAAGATGCTGCTGTTTATATTTACATTTATATTAATATATTGTGTACAAACTTCGGGTTTTTGGGGCAGGGGCACTGCCCATCCTCAGCCCATGGATATCTCCATGGACACAGAGCCACAGAGGCTGTGGCTGCCTCATCCCTGGAAGTGTCCAAGGCCACACTGGATGAGGCTTGGAGCAACCTGGGCTAGTTGTGGTGTCCCTGCCCATGGCAGGAGGTGAAATTGGATGAACTTTAATTTCCCTCCCAACCCAAACCAGTCTGGCATTCTGGAATTCTTCATAGCCCTCCTGGGGACACGATCTTGTGCTCTGGGCTTTGAGTGTTTGTGACCCAGGTTGTGCCAGTATATTTTCATTTTCCCTGGCTCAGAGTTTTCCGGGTCTGGTTGTGATTTGAAGAGCTTTCCACTGTTGGTGGAAAGACTCCAGTGCCACTTGAGATGTGTCTCAAAATCTGCTTGTCAGTGAATAACTGCTGCTAAAGGATATGAGCTGGTGTTGGTGTCAAGAGGAGACACTGGAATGTGGATGGAGCTTTAGCTGCAGCAGAGGGTTCAGGAAAGGTGTTGGAGGTGCTAAACAGGGAAAAAGGTGGAGGAGCAGCTTCCACTGCTGCCTGCTCACACATTCCTTGCCCAGAGTGTTCTGCTTGCAGTAAATGCTCCTTTTTCACTTCACAACGTCACACAGAATCACTGAGGTTGGAAAAGCCCTCCAAGATCATCCAGTCCAACCTGGGACCACCTTGTCACCAGCCTATAGCACTGAGTGCCACATCCAGGCATTCCTTGGACACCTCCAGGGACAGGCACTCCAGACTTCCCCTGCGCAGCCCATTCCAATCCCTGATCACCCTTTCCATGCACAAGTTCCTCCTGCTGTCCAACCTGCATCTCCTCTGGCACAGCTTGAGGCTGTACTTGAAGTGAAGACCACTTTTGTTCTCCCTCTCGTGGAGCGTGGGGTAGCAACGAAGCAACCGCTGTTTGTTGTGGCTGTTGCTGCCTTCGCCTGGGTTTTCTGCCTAATGCCTGGCTAAGGAATTATCCTGATGAATACACGGAACAGGCACAGCTCCTGGCTAGAGGGATGAGAGCAGCTAATCCACAGGAACACAGCCCAGCCTTTTGTTGCTTCCCGTTGTGGGGAGTTGTGCGGGACAGGATTTGTCAACACTCGGGGCCTGACAAAGAGCCCCTGACGGCTGTGGGTGAGGCCAGAAAGCAGGGCCGGAGGGGAAGGTGTTGGGACTTGCTGCTGGAGCTGTGTCTGCACACAGATAGCTGGTTCAGAAATCCCTCCTCTCCTCTGGGAATGCAAAACTGACAGCTCTTTTGGCATCCCACAAGGAAGCAGGTTCCAGCGGTGCAGGCCGCTCTGCACACTCAGGCCGCGGGGAGTTGTTCTTTAGCAGTGAGGTGAATTTTGGGGGGGTTACACCTTGTGCTTCTGGAGTTTCACCCCTTTCAGATGTTCTTTCTTCTTTTCTCTTTTTTTCTCTGACTCTAAAAGTTGAAAGAGGCCTTGGGTGGCTTCTCCTTTTGAAAGGTGACCTTGCTGCATAAAGTTGTCTGACTCTGGGCTGTCCATGCCCAGTGATATATGGGAGCATCTGGGAGTGAGGGGAGGCTGCTCATTAATTCCCTGAATTTCTCTAGGATCACACACGTACCTCAGGATCCCTTCCCAGCACTGGTGAAATGTTCCTCCTTTAATCCCAGCCCTGTGTGAGGAGCTGCCATGTGTAGGCAGAGCAAAGAGAAGTGGGGAATGGGCTTTTTTGGGAGTCTGGCATATTCCAGTAGTGCCAAGCGTGTCTCAATTAGTCCAGTGTGTGCATCTGTTATTTGACTGTGGTCCAAAGCAATACATTCTCCTCCTGCCTCCCTGGCCGTGGTTTAATTAATTAAATTTAAAAATTCAGTCACAGGCTGTAGGTGAAGGTGTGGCTGGGGGAGTGGGAGCTGCTTCCAAAATACCATCATTAAATTGTGGTGTCATTCCCAAATAATCCACTTTATAAGGCTGTTTTATTGGTAGTTCTGTGTTTTGCTGCTTCCAGAAGATCTCTCACCAGAGGCTGGTTCCTGCTCTGCTCACTCACTTCCCACCTCCACCCTGCACCTCTCTGGGCTAATAATAAAAATGAAATTGTTTTCTCTGCTGGAGAAAAAAAAAAGGAGAGTCAGAACTGAGGCTGATGTGATCCAGACCAAGCATTTCCCTCTCCTTTGGGTGCTGGATGTCCGAGTTCTCTGGGAATTAAAACCACCAGATGCATTTCTGCCCTTGGGCACCCCGAGCTCCTTGCAGCAGCATTCTCAGTATCCTTCTCTCCACATGGGATCCTCAGTCATTTGGTTTTTCCTGTTTCAACGTTACAAATTTCTGCTGCCCTGGATTTTATTTGTGGGTTTTTCAGGCTTAGCAGGTAATGGTTATAAATGGAAATTTGACTGCAGCACGTGGTTTCTGGCTGCAGTAAATTCATTCCCTGCGGGCTTGGGGACGGATCCCATGTGTTTTCTCCAGTGCAAATGGTTGTTTCAAACATCCATCTGCTTTATCTGCTGTTGTGTTTACAGTTCCCCTTTGTAGTTCCCAGCAGCATCTCCTCTCTCTCCTCTGCTTTTGTTTATTTAAGGTTATGGTAAAATATCCCTCTCATTTGGAGCTGTTTTGTGGGAGCCTTTCCCAGCTTGGCTGATCCCAGGGGGCAGGGGAATAAAATATCATGACCTGATCACCCCAGGGGAATCCCACAGTGGTGGTTCCAGCTGGTCCCTGGTGTTGTTGCTCCTCAGGAATGGGATTTTAGCCAGATCCTGCCCTTGACCTTCTGAGGCTCTGCAGGCAGCATGGCTGGTCATTATTGAAAAACAAAGGGTTTAATCCACTCAATTTGTAGCAAAAACTGACCAGTGGACTCATCTTTCTTTGGGTGTTGAATTGTGTGATGTCCCTGGTTGGTTGTCTGTCCAGGATGATTTAGGAAACCAGTTTCAACTTTAGAGTAAAAAAAAAAAACCAAAATGATACAACAAACAAACCCAAACCAAGCTGTCTGAAAAATCCTAGGAGGATATATTTGATACTTTTTCCTGGCAAAAGTTATACATTTTCCATCCTTCTTCAGTTTCAAGTCTTCAGAAGGTTTGTGGGTCCTTCTCCAGCACGTGGTGATGCCTCTCTGTGTCCAGGCAGGAGCTGCAGGGAGCACCCCGGGGCTCCACAGCCTTTGGAGTTTTCCTCCAGGTTTTGTGTCCCCATCATGGGCAAAATATGACCCAGGGTGACATTCGGAGAGGTTGCAAAATTCTCTCTGTAAACAGTTTTTGTTTTTTTTTTCTTATGCTGAGCCCCAAGCGATGTCACTGCTTGTCTTGCACAGAGAAGCAGGAAAATAGTCCCTGGCTGCAGGAGGGGGTTGTTTTCCTAATTTTCCGTCACCACAGCAGCATTTCCTGTTACTGGTGAGTGTGTGGAGTGCCTGGATGAGACCTCCCCCAGCTCATGTGTCACCCCAAGTTGTGTGTTGGAGATTTGTGGGACACTGGAGAGCGACTTTGGAGTGGGAACTGGAGTGCCAGGACAAGGAATGGCTTCCC